>CM050164.1:202983005-203289120 GCA_027410445.1 Discoglossus pictus
AACCTCCCTCCTCATCCTCAACCCACCCCCCCCGGTATATGCTAATGACGTGGCCCCCTCCTCATCCTCAGCCCCCCTCCTCATCCTCAACCCCCTCCTCAACCTCCCACCTCCTCAACCTCCCCCATCCTCAACCCCCTTCTCATCCTCCCTCCTCAACCTCAACCCCCCCATCCTCAACCCCCTCCTCAACCGCCCTCCTCAACCTCAACCCCCCCATCCTCAACCCCCTCCTAAACCTCCCTCCTCAACCTCCCTCCTCATCCTCAACCCCCCCCCGGTATATGCTAATGACATGGCCCCCTCCTCATCCTCAGCCCCCCTCCTCATCCTCAACCCCCTCCTCAACCTCCCCATCCTCAACCCCCTTCTCACCTCCCCCCTCAACCTTAACCTGCGCTCCACATCAAGACCCATAAGGAGCAAAGGCCGGAGCAGGTAAGTGAGGGGAGAGGGGGGAGGGAAGGTAGTATGAGAGGAGGGGGTTAGAATGAGGGGGGTTGAGGATGAGGAGTGGGGAGGGAAAGAGACACGGGGGGTTAGAGGAGACATGGGGGGGTTAGAGAGACACGGGGGTAGAGAGACACAAGGGGGGGGGGGTTAGAGAGACACACCATAGTGTCCTTTATAATATTCCTCAGGTAAGTGTTTATTGGTCAATTTTGTACTCATCTAATTCTTATATTGCTTATTCTTTATCTTAGTGGAAGACAGGATTCCACTCTGAATCTTCCGCCATCCATCAACACCAAAGTTCAAATTAATTATTTAGCTTTCTCGAATGTATGTATTGTTTAATCCAGATTGTATTTTATCATTTTAAAATCGGATCACCCGAAATCTTCCTTAATCTGTAATGGTCCGGTTTCCACAGTAACAATTCGTCCTTCTCAGATGAATATCGACAAAATCGGCAGTATTTCTACAAAAAATATATAAAGTCTATATTTAAATGGCTCAGACAAGATGGAATCAATAATGAAGAGTAAAATAAATAATAAATGACCATGTATTTCATCATCCAAGTGACAATATCATAATGTCTACCAAAATGAACCTGAACATCAATACTATTTATAGCAGTTTCAAATAACTCCTTTATGTTTCCTCTAATATCTCCATATTGTTAGACCTTGACTTATTAATCATTATCTCCATTTACATATATCAAATCCCCACTAAAACCACATGAGTAGTGGCAGGAAAAATATGTGTGTATTAATCACCAAGTTACACAATATAGTCCTTTCTTATCATCAACAGATGCATGAAGGGACTCAAATGATTTAACTACAAATCAATTTTCAATAAAGTGCTTTCAAAACTACATTTTAAGTTGTGTGACTATTATGATTATTCCATAACTATACAAATTAATTATTTAGTAGTCAGTTTATTAAATATTATCATAAATAGACACATATATTAAGTGCATCACCCCAGGGGATCTATATCAAGAATATTTTGTAAAAAAAGATACAAAATAATTGTTGTGGTATTCAATATTAATCAATAAAGTTAGTTTCTAAGTTGATTAGCATTTTACATATAATTGTCATACATTCCAAAGGACACTTTATACTGAATATTCTAATTGCATGGTATGTGCTCTTGTACTTATAGCTAATTATTGTATTTGATCTATATTATAGAACATGGTATCTGTTGATATAAGAAAGCAATAATGGTCAGCAGATCTCATAATATGAAACTTCCTATGGATTTGTTCAAAAATAATTCAAGCCCTTAGGCATTAAAAGTATTCATTTGTATTATACATTTTGTTTCAGCCTTTAGGAGTTCTTTTTCAATAATCTCCTCTTCTTAATCCTAGTTTTACTCTCTGCAATACCCAACAGTCCAATTTAGGTTTTGAATTATTACTTTTTAAATAATGTCGGTCTATAGATGTAAAATTTTTGTTCTTGCTCAGATCCTTCTACGCATCTTGATATTGCAGATGTGCTCTCCCAGTCTCCGTCGTAGCTCTCTTGTTGTGATGCCTATGTATTTTAAAAGGCATAGACACTGTATACAATACACTACATTAGTGCTAGTGCAGTTGTACAGTTTAATCATTTTCTTTTGTCTGTCCTGTAACTTCCACACCCATAGGTTCCATTGGGTAGTTTACTTCATTCATACTTCTTGCGGAAATGTCTACTGACCAATCTATCCCTTAATGATTGGCTTTTTCTCCATCCTGTATGTATCTACTCTCCTATTATGGATTTTAATACGTCATCAGGTTTTAGGATGTGAGCATGCTTATTAATAAATGCTGAGATACTCCACCATTGTTCGCAAAAAGTACCTATGAATCTCAAGGATTATTGTTTTCTGGCCTTTATTTGTGGCCTCAATAAATTGTCTCTTGACATGTGGAGAGTTTTGTGGTAGGCTCTCTTGAGAGATTTTTTGCTGTAACCTCTCAGTTTGATTCTATCAATAAGTTCTTTGGATCTTTATTTAAAGCTCCTATCATCCAAACAGTTCCTGCGGATCCTTAAAAAACTCTCCATAAGGTATGGACTTCTTTATAGAAGGTAAGTGAGCACTAGTATTGTGCAATGTGTTTTTTGTTGCGTTAGGTTTGTGGAAGATATACATTTTGGACTATTCCTTCTTTGTCCTTGCTGATAGAGATATCCAAAAAGTCAACTGTATCTACTCAGTTTGTCAGTTTTAGATTGTATTGATTTTGATTGATGATCTTCAAGAATTCCTCTAGATCTTTACTAATGCTGTCCACACAATCAATACCTCATCAATATATCTGATCCAGTCACTAGAAGTGTTGACTCATGTAAGATAACATAAGTTAGGCGATTTAGAACATCCCTTGTATCTTTTACAAAGGAGGGTAGTCCTTATAACATGATGGTCTTAGTCTCTTATCAACAAATCTACTCGCTTGTTCTCCCATGCTGCCGTTCCCAGAAATAATTGGCCGTCTGAGAGGATTCCTTATGTCCTTGTGTATTTTAGGCAGCATGTAGTAAGTTGCATTGACGAGGATTTGTGGCCTGCAAGTACATCCATTCTTTTTTCGTTATGATGTTTTTGTCACAGGCATTCGTAATGATTTTATTATATTTGCACAAAAATCTTCAGTAGGGTCACCCCATAGGATTTTATAACAATTTTCATCATCGGACAAATAACCACGTGCCCACCTTTATCCGATGGCTTAATTAAAATATCATTCCAACTGGTGATTTCTCTTAGTGCTTCATTTTCTGACAGAGATATATTTTGACATCTTGTTGGAATCATTTTTTTTCTCAGCTGCGGCACACCATCTTCCAGGTGCGAAAAAATGCGCTCCGACGCATGTGCACCGACGCATGTGCGTGCACACAAAAGCA
Source organism: Discoglossus pictus (assembly GCA_027410445.1). Lineage (NCBI taxonomy): Eukaryota > Metazoa > Chordata > Amphibia > Anura > Alytidae > Discoglossus > Discoglossus pictus. Next base: position 202,986,374 of record CM050164.1, read on the forward strand.
ATGCCGAAAACAACACTCCCGACATCGGCACGCACTCTCCTTTTGCAGTCACTCTCCTCACCCCCTATACCCTGCGGTCAGCCCTCTACCCTGCACCTCAGTTTTTTGCCCTATCCCCTGCCTCCTGCCTTCTCCCCTGTACCACATGCCACAGACGCTGAGTTGTTGATAGAGTGCTGGATGGTGAGAGATGACTAACTGACAGGAGCCACAAGGTAAGTACCTAATCAATGTCCCAGGTGCAGTCAGCTGTGTAGCAGGCACAGCTCATAGTCTAGAGAAGGCATGGGTACAGTGGAGAAGACAGGAGGCTGGGGTATAGGGGCAAGGGGTATAGAGGAGAGAGCAGGGTGCTGAGGTACAGGAGAAGTGGGATAGCGCAAAAAAAAATTAGGTGCAGGGTAGAGGGTTTACCGCAGGGGGTATAGGCGGCAAGGAGAGTGAGTGCAAAAGGAGAGTGACTGGATGAGGAGAGTAACTGGAAAAGGAGAGTGCGTCAGATCTCGGGAGCTCTATTTTGAGCAAGTTTTTGTGTGCACGTGCATGAGTTGGCTTGCATGCGTCGGGGCTCAATTGTCTTGCGTCTAAAAGTCGTGCTACCCTCAGCTGCATATAAACAACCATTGCTGGGAACATGTAACGGATTGGTCAGTGTCACACACTGCACAGCAGATCCAGCAGAGCACGTATCTTAAGCACCTGCAGTTACACATATTCATATGAGCCATGATCCACAATGCTCATTATGCAGGCCGTGGTTCATCTGATGTAAACACAATCACCACAGTCAATCCACAGGGGACCATGATGTCAATGATATGGAAACACATAGCTATCAATTGTGTAGGTAAACCAACTCAAATATATGTTTTCTTCTGTTTCAGTACCCAGGAGGATAAGGCAGACCACAGAGGAACAGGTGGAGGCTCCACTGGAGGTGGGAGTGGTTAACGAAGAAGGCCAGGACATTCCCGAGGGCCCGGGGACCATCACCGAACCTGACCATTCATGATCACTGTCATCTCAGAAGTGGGAATCACTACCCGGGCCCTCAAATGCATCATTAAGCCATGCACACCTGTTCCAGCCCCTTCGACCACCATGTCCTGGCCCCAGCCATCATCACAGCTGCCACCTGCTAAAACAACATTACAGCCATGGCCGGCCAGAACCACTCGCACACAATAGGGTCCCCCAACATGACCTCCCACACAATGGGCACACAACACTTCAGCCCTCCTGCCGACACCTCAGGGCCTGCTGCTGACACTTCAGGCACTCCTGCTGACACCTCAGGCACTTTTGCTGTCAACTCCGGTCCTGCTGCTGTTACCTCCGGCCCTCCTGCAGACACCTCCGGCCCCTTGCCGTAGTCACCTCTAGCAGCGCTTATGACACCTATGTACCCAATGCCGTCAATATCAGCCCTGCTGCCGTCAACACCACCACCCCTGACTTTGAGGGAAATCATGCCCCATTTCAGCAGGGAGGACATGACACAGAAGAAACGACAGACGGAGAGGATCTGATTGCTCAAGAAGGCAGTACCCTCATGGTGAGCAACAGAACACTCCTATTCTGAGGGTGAAGAAGACACAACCAAAGGATGGAGAGATATGAGGAACAGGCGATCTGGGGACTGACAGCAAACTTCATCCATTAAGCCGAATGCAGCTGATACCTTTCCGCATTCGGTCTGTACAACTGCAAGCCGAGACGGCTGCATCCTCATCTCAGACCTCACCACCATCTCAACCTGTCCCCAGACCCTACCCCAACTTAGTGGCACCCCCACGCTCCAACACCACTGAGACGTCGGAGTGAGACTGAGGTGTTGTAGTTAATCAGAATTTTGTTATATTGATATCTTTGTTCTTGTCTCTGTAGGTGTTACTAGACAAATCTCTTGACCATGAAGGCATGGTCTTCATCTGTTGAGCAATACTATATCATCATGTAGTAAACACTCACCCCAGTTCCCAACAGGCAATTCAATCAGTGTCATAGTCACTGCAGTTGAGATCTTTTTTTTTTTTTTTATAATTAAGCAAACAACGTCATACAGGTAGATTTTAATTACACAAAAATAAGTTATTAACATGTTTAATTACAATTAGTTTCAATTATGTTTATTTGTATGTGTACTTTTCATTTCTGCAATAACTGGGACCTTTTCTGTATCATGCGATACATTCCCATAATGGGAGATGCCACACATATGATTGATACAAAGCCAAATAATACTGCCAAAACCATCACTGAATCTCCTAGGAAATCATACCCCAATACTATAATCACATTTCAATGTTAATCTCTAGCACTGGCACCATCTTACTCTAATTTACATGGATGGATAGATGAATGAAAAATTAATAAGTTTGTCTACCAGTTATTTTAATTATTTACAAAGTTACAAAGAACAGCATATGTTAAGACTCAACTTATTTCTATCTTTTGAACGTTAAAATAACCTTCCATGGATCAAAGTGAGAATTTTCTGTTGCTGAAAATATTATTACTATTATTGTACAGGACTTTTTGATGGCTCACCAGTTCTCTTTCAAATATCATTGTTTACTGTAAAGAAGAAACTGCAGGGAATTTAGGATAACAGTACAACCAAAATTTTATCAGTTAATATTCATAATTGGCATAGACTTCTGATGTTCATATCATATCTATTTTTTATATATATATTTTTATTTGCTGGAAAAATACATTACATTGTATCAAACATAAAAACACATTCAAAGCAATACCAATTTGATTACAGAGAATTTCCAATTTGCTAGTATTTACTAAAACAGGTATCTATTTTTACAATTTTATCCTTTCTCCAACCAATGTAAACATGATGAACAAAAACAGAGCCAAGCAAATAATTTAATTTACAAGAAGAAGAAAAAAAAACATCAAGAAAAAGAGAATTCCCCCCCAAATAAGGATCTGACACCACAATATACTTGATTAAACCTCAAATAGCGGGTTTATATAAGTTATAAAACCACAAGAAAAAAATTACTTTTTACTTTCGCTAATAAGCGAAAACCAGGGCTTTACCACCTAATATGCACCCATGCTATACACTAAGAAAAGGAAGGGGGAACAGGAAGAAACAAGGACAAAAAAAGGGAAAGAAAAGAAAGGAAAATAAAAAAAACAATCAGCTTAATATTTTCAGATCTCTTAGCAAGAGTCAGGGGGAAAGACGGAGTCAATGGAGGGAACTGGCCCAAGCCCTCAGCATGTTTTAATTGGAGTTAAATTAATCACCTTGCTATCCCATTAATTTTCATTTAAGTCGAGAACTTGAAACAATTCCCAATATCCTCAAGATCTGTTCTCAAATAATAAGTTTTTTACCTATTTTATCGAGTATTTCTTGCATGGAAGGAGTTTCTTTTTGTTTCCATTTTTTTGCGATACTACCTTTAGCCACAACAAAGATTTGAATAAGCAAATACCATAGTCTCCATAGCCATTGTGTCTGGGAATATATGGAAATCGTATCATTTCAGGTTCGAGACTAAGTGAAATGCTAAAACTATTGTTGATATAAATCAAACACTCCTCCCAGAACTCTTTTATAAACGGACAATTCCACCATATGTGGAGATGAGTCCCTATATGGTTACACTTTGTCCAGAGAGTTTTTTCAGAGTTTATCTTGCTAATCTGAAACATTACTACTTGGAACCAGGTACCACCTGTTAGTGATCTTAAAATTATTCTCTCGATAGGAGGCATTCTTGACAAATTTTTCAGTAAGTGCAAATGCTGAATTACATGTTTCAATTAACCATTCTTATTTTAAATCTAATTCTGAAGAATTAATTTTCATAGATTTCTTAGAAATTCGTTTTTTCTTAAGTATGTTATGGCTTTTAGCCATTAAGTGTGATTTATCATTGGATTAGGATCAGTTTTTCACATTCAGTTAAACCTTTGTTGGTTCATTTTACTGAAACCTTGTTTTCTTAAGAAGCTCCTTAGCTTTATATATTCCAACCAGCATGTTGAAAGCTTGGGCAACTTTATAAGCAAATCTTCAAATGGATACAGGAAATCATTTTGAAATAATTCACATCCATGCTTAATCCCCTTCTCTATCAAACTCTTTAATAAAGGAGAAGAAGAGCTTCTATACAAAAGTGACAGAGGAGTAATTTTACTTGGAAGAGTCATAAGAGAGTATTTATAATTGATCTTAAGCCAGGCCTTGCTTACATTTCTTTAAGGTATTATCTAAGACCATTATTTCTCCCCAATCTTTTGGTTGCAGGTAAAGAAGCGAGCTAAGCTCTCCGTTTTTCACATTGATCGTTTTCGATTAGCTAACCAGTGATTATCAACTACTGTATCAGCCACTCTCAAAAATTTAGATACCATAATTGCTTCTTGAAAATGTATCAATAGGGGATATGCCAGGCCCCCCCTTTTTTAAAGATCCCAGTTATCTGCTGAGCTTTGATTCTCATTTTTTCTTGCATTGTGAATAAATGTATCCATTAAAGTTTGCAGTTTACTTATAAATCCAGCCAACTGACATGGGATGCTCCTCATAAAATAGGGTGATTTTTGGTACAAAAAAACCTCTTAGTTGCTATAATGCGAATCAGACCATGAGATATGGAACTTTTTCCGATCAGAGATTGTTTCTAATACATTTTCATATACTGTTTTTAAAATTTTGAGACAAAATTATGCTTAAAGTATGAATAAAGAGAAATTACCCCACATGCTTAATGTATGATTGCCATTTATATGGAAAGTTGGATTTCAGTAGTACATTAACATTATCTTGTATATTTATCTGAAATGCCCCTTGGATTTGTTCACATTAAGTTTATAGTTTGATATTTTAGCGAAGTCTGAAATACATTCCTGTAGACCCTCTTAAAGACCTCCATCGGGTCTACTAGTGATAAAACTACACATTGTCAGTGAATAGTGTAAGCTTGTCTTCACTACAGACAATTTCTACTCCCCTTATATCTTTAGATTCACAGATTGCTACTGCCAATAGCTCAATCGTTAACGCGAAAATAAAGGGGGCAACCCTGCCTTGTACCATTGGATATATCGAACCCTTGGGATCTAACCTTAGGCCGACAACAGAGGAGGATGGGGCCACATATAACGCCTTAATGGCTTTAGAGACCAAAATCCCCAAAACAAATCTGGATAGAACCTGGTGAATGTAGCCCCATCCGACCCTGTCAAAGGCCTTTTCTGTGTCAAGAGAGAGAAAAAACGATGACAATTGATTGTTCTTGGTGACGGAGATCAAGTTTAACAGTTTTCTTACATTATCTGTTCCCTGACGGTCAACCATAAAGCCTCTCTGGTCTTCACCAATCAGTAACCTCATAATCCGATTCATCCTATTCACCAACACTTCAGCATATATTTTGAGATCAGAGTTCAACAGCGAGATAGGACGGAAATCTGTGCATTCAATCTGAGACTTCTCTTCTTTGGGAATATTAATAATAAATGCCCTCAAGCATTTCTTTTGGAGTGGCACTTGTATTCCTTTTTTTTTTTATATTTATATTTTTTTTGTTTTTATCACATAAAAAAAATAAGACAAAACAATACATAAAATGACAGATACAAATGACATACATTCATGTATAAACATTATTCCTAGACAACCATTATTAATAAAACATAGTCATATAAAACAAATTATAAAGCAAGCATAAATATTTAAGAGAGCGTCTCCAGTCCATTTTGAAACAGAAAGGATAGGCGACCATGACAGGAGGGGAAAATGATATCAAACTTTGTTTATCACCCATTTTAACCATTGTCTCCACGTTTTCCCCTCTTTAATAATATGTTGTCTTAAATCCCTTTCCAGCTCCCTGTCATGGTCAACCACCCTCTCAATGTCACTCCAGCTTGGCACCTCCCTGGATTTCCATAGTTTAACTATACACCATTTACACACTAATAATATGTGAGAGATTAACCACCTCTGATTTATCAAACTTGGCTTCTCAAAAATGTGAAATAGGAGCAACGCTTGATTTAAAGGTTTCCTGATACTTGTAATTGCTTCAATCTGTTCTATGCAGTTTTTCCAGAATAACTGTATCTGTGGGCAGTTCCACCAAATATGTGAGTGGGACCCACTACCCCCACAAACACACCAACATTCTTATGTATTTGCTTTATTCATTATTTTCATATTATTTGGCACCCCGTACCACCTTTGTATTAGCTTAAAATAAACCTCTTTGTCCGAGGTACATATTGTAGTTTCTTTTATTAAAGAGCATGTATTAAAACCATTGTTTTTTCGCCCATGCTGTTATATATTCAAGTTCCTGTTCCCATTCAATCATTCTGTTTGTTTTCAAACTTTCTTCTCTAACCCTTAATATTTTATTGTATTTAGCGATAATTTTGGGTATCCTTTTATAAATAATGAGTTCTAATAAAGAGTATGTATACAAACAAGAGCGAAGGGAGAAAGAGGGTGCACAAACTCCCAGTGCAGATCAGTAGAAAAAAATCTATAAATTGTGATGGTGTGTCACCAGAGGGCAGTAGAGAGCCCTTCAAGAATTCTCCCCAGGAGTGAAAGGGTTAAGAAGATCCTTAAAAAGCTTGGCGGTGGCTGCAATCAAGAGCTACGGCTGTCTCCAGGTGGAAAGCCTGTTTGACAGAGCTGGAGTGTTGAAGTGTGCAGGGCTGAAGTCAGAGGCCGCACTGAAAGCTAATGGAACAAAGCCAGAAGCTTTGAAGAGAAAGTCCCTCAAGGTGATGACCAAAGGAGGGATCTGCTGTGTAAAGAGAGGCCCGGAGATACAGAGCCTAAGAGAGGTGAGAGGAAAAAGACACCTCTGCTACCGTTATATGGACTGTATGTTTGCACGCCTACATAAGACAGTAAGGGAAACTACCAGTTCAGTTATGCAGGGCTTCAATGAGAAGCTAGAGTTTTGTTTCTGCCTTCAGTTTTATGTTGTATGCTGTTAAAACAACCAGTAAAGTGTGGTTAAATATTTAAAGAGCTCCTGCGTCCTCCATTTTTATTGAAAAACCAGGCACGGATCCTGAGAGTGACAGTGAATCTGTCACAAAATATACACATATGGTAAATATAGAGGTATGAAATAAATAGTCTATATAAAAAAGTGTAAAAGTAGTAGTCGCTATATACCAATTCGCATGTGGTATACATATGTTATTTTCAAACAGGTCTCCCAATTTAGTAACTCCAAATAATTTCCACTTCTTTAGATCTATTTGTTTATTATTATAATGGAGAAAAGTTAACAGAACAGCAGATGAAGGATATTTAGCTAGGTCCATTATATCCTCTATTTTTGTACAAAAAATTTTAGTAAGGAGCATAAACCCCCAAATAATGGCTTAAAGCTTTATAATCTAATGTAGGGAAACCATAGGAGTAAATCCAACGGACAATCATAATTGCTTATTAGGCTCTGGTTGCTTTCTCTTTCAACAGGGTTCATTTCAGAGTGGGATTTATTTACGCTATTAGACTTAGGGGGAGAAAAGAGCTTGAACTTCTGAGTTGTAATCTTTTTAGTCCTTTGTTTTAGGTTTATTGGCCATATTTCAGAACTTATACTGATTGAAGAATAGCTTCTGAGACAACCAGTTTAACTGCCACTCACTTTATTACAGTTGTTAATCCTTTATTAATGTCCTATTAGTTCCTTCAGTTTTCTTAATGTCTTCAGTTGATTTTTGGCTATAATGTATCCATGTCTTTACACTTGTGCGGGCTAGCCACAAATTTGTAAAGATAATTTTTATAGAATGAAAAAGGGAGTCTCACTTAGCAAATGGATCGATTCCCTTTTGATCGGAACCTATAAGCTGTTAAGCCAATGATAGTTTTTCCTTTAGTAGTGTCCTTTTAACTCCTTCCCTTTATCTTTTATTAATGACACTTTTGTTGAAAGCTAGTGTGATTCCTTTTCACTCCTCACTCTTTTGGGTGATTCCATTCGGGCCTTTTATCTTCACACATTTCCTCTGTGATTTAAATCTTGTCTGAGCTCTAATGGTGCCTCCTCTAGGCCATTATATCTGCTCATATATGTGTAGTAATTTTATATTATAGCCTACGGCTTAAGTTCTGTTACTCTGATTTAAGGGGGGTTTATACTCTTAAATTACTGTATTGCTCCTGGGATCCAAATGGCTCTGTCTCTATGAGACTATATTTAATAGAGAAATAACTTTATTACTTCCCCAGTATAACTCCAGATACTGCTCTCTGTGTTCTATTAAGTCGTTAGCTCAGCTTCTGCTTGATCTTGTATCAGTGCTTGTCATCCGTTAGAATAAAACTCTTTATTTGATGATGGTAAAGTTTATGATGACTAATCACAAATGGAGCCATTGCTTCAAGTACTGTACATCTATACCTCAAGTCTAAGACATGCCCAGATAGCCGTGAGAGTCTCAAGAAAGGACGGCCTGAGGATTAGAGGTAGGGGGATTAGACATATGGAACCCTGTCTGGAGATATAGCATACAGCCAAGCTGGAGGGTGGTATGTAGGCCTCATAGAGGGATATTGTACATTATCTCATAACCATACCAATAAGGAACTGAAATTACCATTTAAACAGCACATAGGATCCAGCACTTATAAGGGGACTGAAATGGATACAAATTCTCTATAAGGGAACATACAACTGCTGGGAAAGTGGTGTCTGACTGTGTTCAGGGAGAGGCCGCCTGTTGGGGCCTTCTCTTGTGCATTTTGCAGTGTTTTCTAAGCTTATTTTACCTACTGTACTATAAGTATGAGATTTCAATCTGAAGAGGCGATATATAAACTGGTCTCCAAAGTCATATATTGATAAGGAATATTAGAGATCCTATGAGAAGAGTTGAACAACTGATTGTCAAATAATTAAAATCAGGAGATTCCTTTTTTCCACTTGGCTGTGTATATATTGTATACTGCTACATAGTAGCTCTAATCAATATTCCACCAAATGTCATCCGGTTTTATCAAAATCATCCTCAGATTTTATAGAACATGCCTACTAAAATAAAATCAAAGAAAAAAACTAAGAATGAGCCAATAAAAAACACCCTCCATGTTTTCACCCAGGAAAAAGGGCTCTGCCACCAGTTCTCAAATAGATAGCACCCTATCAACTTTGACGATTAATCAATAGCCAGATAAAGCCTCTCAAACAATAAGATCAGATAATGCATCCATAGATGAAGAGGAAACTTTCACCCCGTTCTAAAATACAAGAAATGTTACAGATTTTCCAGACAAACTTAATTCTGGATTTGACAAAAAAAAATTACAGAAAATACGTTATTAATTAAAGAAGTTAACCAGAGAGTGGAATTTGTCAAAATACCTGTGACAATTTAATAACGGACAATAATAATCTTCTTAAATATACAACAAATTTGGAAAATAAAGTAGAGGACCTAATGAACAAGATATCAGCTATTAAAATATCAAAGTAGGATGAATAATTTGCGTTTTCAGAGGAATCTCGGGAACAATATCAAGACAGCAATCTAAAATCCTATGTGGAGGACTTCCTGAGGACATTGGTTCCAAATGCTTTAACAAATGAAAATACTATTGATGTTATTCCATAGAATACCCCTAGCTAAACATCTAGAAAAATCTATACCTAGGGATATCATAGCTACAGTCCACTATCGATCATACAAAGATGATATTATGAGGGCATCATTTGCCAAGCAAAAGTTTTTTCCTCCTTATGAGAATATCAGAATTTTTCCAGATTTATCTTCTCATACATTAGCTAGAAGAGAATATACTGAAATAACTCAAGTCTTAAGACAAAATGAAGTTAGATATAAATGGGTCTCTTCAGAGGGTATAAATCCTTATATAAACGATGCTAAGTGGCATAGGATAAAATCAGTCCAGGATGGGATAAAACTGCTGCAAGTATGGTAGTTTGAAATAACTGTTCCAGATAAAGAGGTTAGACAACTTGACTTAACTGCCAGCAATCGAAAATGGCAAAAGAATTGAGAAGGGTGGGGGGTGGGAGATGGGGGAGAGAGGGGGAGAGTAGGGGGAGAAAATTGTATTTCCTCCCCCTCCTCTCCTTTGCATCATCTCCGATCCTATTTTCTCTTTTTGGGATGCTGAGGTTGAGGCTAGCGAAAAAGACAGGAAGTGTCTTTGGGGATCAGCTGGGTTTATTAATAGTAGGGCAAAAATAAAGATAAAAGAAAAGAAGAAACAATAGATGATGTTTATAGCCTTCCGGTCTAGTCGCTCTATGTATATAATGATATACCCTGGTAATTTATCTATGAGTACTCTAGAGGAAATAGAAGTCGGGACCTATAGAGATATAACTGGAGTTGGAGAGAAAGGAGACCACAGATTACTAAGTAAAGGAGGTGTAATTTATATATATTTTTTTATTTATCTCTATGTATTTATCACGACTAATTCACAAGTAGTAAAGTAAAGCAAAAGAAAAGGTTTAGGGGAGAAGTTAAAGTAAATGATTGTTGTTAAATATTTATATAACAGATTTTACAAGAGATAGAATTTTTTTATTTTTTGATACCAGATATTTTGGTTATGTAAAAACAATATGGAAGTATTCACACATGTGCATAGAGTCTAGGAATTATGCCTTAATCAGGAACCTTAGAGGACCACATAATAGTTATGTAAATATTGATCACTTATTCGACTTGTCTTTCCATCCCTTATCCCCTAAGGTCTTAAATGCTGAACTGCAGGGTAAATTTATAAAGCAATATGAAAAATGGACCAAAAGTATTATGAGTTCTATACGTGTGTAAGACACGGAGTGTGCTAGATAGTTTAAATCCCAGTTGTCAATCTCCCTACTCTTAAGGGGAAATTATTCCTGCTATTTCCCAACATAGGGTATTTGCCCTGTAAACAGTGAAGATATGCTGTATGTTTGTTCTGATCCCTTGACGTGGTCCAAGTTTAAATCTAGTAGCAAGAATATAAGTGATAAGTATTTTTCAACACGTCAAGGGCGGTGTGTGTTTCATGAAAGTTTGAGGAAGGACAAGGACATATATAGGAGGAGGAACTAATCAGGTAGGATATATAGATCTATTAAATGGGTAAATGAATAACGGAATAAAAATAATTTCACACAATGTAAATGGAATAAACTCACTGACCAAGAGGAAAATAGCCTTTCTAAATTACGCTAAAATTAAAGCAGACATTCTATGCCTCCAGGAGACTCATATGAAGCAGGAGTCATTAAAGTATATGTGCAATAGGCAATATCCAATTAATAAGAAATTCAACATTTCAAAGTAAATGTAAGGTAGTAACTATTCTCTTTAATAAAAGACTGACGATCTCTGAGGTATTTACAAAAATTGACCATTGTGGCATATACATAATATGGACAGGTTATATAAATAATAGACTGATAACCCTTGCAAATGTGTACTTGCCAAATAAAATCCAGGTCAGGTATCTAAAAACTTTTTTAAGAGATCTATACAAATTGAAGAGAGGGCTACTCATAGTAAGTGGAGACTTTAATATGGTGATTGACGCTCATATGGATAAACTGAGATGCCATAAGATAAAATCGGAAGCCATAAATAACAAAATAGCTTTAGATGTCTTTAACATAATAAATAACTATGAGCTGTATGATTTATGGAGAGTTTTCCACCCGTATTGCAAAGAATTTACCTTTTTCTCAAATAGTTTTTAATCTTCTTCCCGCATAGACTATATCTTTTCAGATCTGAATACCATGAAATTGATAGGGGAGACGGATATTGTTCTGATATTGAATTAGAAAAACTACACCAGATTCATAAAAAGAGTCCAAATAAAGATATCAGTAACAAAATCAATATAATAAATAATCAAATGAATCGTACATTACAATCCCAGGCAGACAACCTCTTATGGAGATACCAACAATCCAACTTTCTGTATGGTAACAAAACTGGCAAATTCCTGACGAATAGATTAAAAAAGCAACATAAACAAAATAGGATTCTAAAAATATTAGATGAAGAGAAAAAGGTCCAGATGAACCCTGATAAAATCAGTGAGGTGTTTCAGGAATTCTATGAAAATTATACAATATTGATAAAGATCAGCATTTTGTGACTCCAGACAAAGTGGATATTAATACCTTTTTAGATAATATTCAGATCCCTAGAATATCAGATCAAGAATCAACTAACTTAAATAGGGAAATATCACGTGAGGAAATAATTAATGTGATAAATAGTTGCAAATCATACAAGGCCCCAGGTATTGATGGCTATGACCATATGTTTTATAACGTATTACAGTCTGAACTTCAAATACACTTGTGTAGCCTATTTAATGAGATCAAACAAACAGGAAATATCCCGCTGGAGATGTCTGAGACTAAAATCGTAAACATTCTGAAAGAAGGGAAAAACCCAGAGGAGTGTAGTAGTTATAGACCAATATCACTAATAAATATACATATCAAAATATATTCTAAAATCTTAGCAAATAGATTAAAGATCATAATTGTCAATTTAATTCACCCGGATCAAACAGGATTTGTCCCAGGAAGACAGGGGTCGGATAACTCAAGACGACTCCTAAATATCATTTCTTATGTTAAGATATTCCTGTAATGATATTATCATTAGACGCGGAGAAAGCCTTCGATAGGGTTAACTGGGAATATCTATTAAGTGTATTAAGGAAATTTGGACTTGGGAAGTTTGCCTCAAAATCAGTTAAAGCTTTATATAGGAATTCTTTCGCACAAGTTGAGAATACTGATTTCGAATCAAAGCAATTCAAAATAGGAAACGGCACCCGTCAGGGTTGCCCTTTATCACCGCTGCTATTTATACCTTTTATGGAACCACCAGCAATTTATATAAGAGAATGTAAAGGAATTAAAGGAGTATGTATTGGCAAGGAAGAATTTAAATACATGGCATTTGCCGATGATATTGTTATTACTATATCGAACCCAGAGCAGGCTTGTCAAAAACTCCAAGAAATACTAGATGAGTTCGGGAGAATCTCATTCTTTAAAATCAATCAATCAAAATCAGACATCCTAACGAGAGGTATAATATTTGAAAATAAAAATAAGCTGGAGAAAGATTATAGTTAGAATTGGAAATCCAAATATATAACCCATCTGGGTATTAAATTCTCCTTTGCTGTGGATAAAATCCTCAACGATAATATCAATGAGGTAATGAAAAAGATAAACGCTGACTGATTGGAGACAACTTAATCTGTCTTGGTCCGCTAGAATTGCCTCATTAAATATGAGTATAATTCCAAACATTACCTATTGTATGAGATCTATACCTGACGTTCTGGCAAATAACTTTTTAAAACTCATTCAGGACCAGTTGGATACATTTCTGTATGAGGGGAGAAAACCTAGAATTAGGAAATGTATAACCTATAACAAATTAATTAATGGCGGTTTAAATGTACCGTGTATAAAAGAACCACATCAAAAGATTATCATAGCCCAACTTATAAGTTGGAACACAACCAACGACAAACCAAGATGATTAATCTTAGAAGATTCCTTAGTTAAGGATTACTCTATTCAAACCTTGCTGTGGCTTCCTAAGTTCAAGAAAACCTTGTTCAGTAAATTACCAAAAAATATCAATGTTATTATAAAATTTTGGTATAAGTACAAAGAGAAAACTAAATTGTCTAAATATCCTTCATTGGAAGCCCCGTTAGAGTCTTCAAAATCACAGGCTTTATGCCTGCCAATTAAAATGTTTATAGACCATGGCTTAACTCGTATTTTTTAAATATATAACAAAGGCAATCTCCTTACTCTACAGGAGTTACAACAGAAATTAGAACTTAAAAAATGTACTTGGATAAATTATGAAAGCCTTAAGAAAAATCTGATGGATAGAGGCTATAGAATCTATGGGATGAATCTCCCAACTAAAATAGAAGAAGTTATTATAAAAAAAGAAATGATACATATCATTTCATAGTGCGGAAGAATTATTAATGAGTCTATCCCGTTTCCTAAAAGTATAGGTATTAAAGGTTGGGAGCTGGATCTCAGAATTAACTTAGACGATGCAAGTTGGAGGAAAATTTTAATAACTACAAAGAAATCCGCAGTTAATATAGCATATATAGAGTTATTTTTAAAAAAAATCCATAGATGGTACATAACCTCGGCAAAAATCTCTAAATTTGATACAAAGGGCGAAGGCGCTCACACTGGCCGTTGCTGGAAATTATGCGGACTAAGAGGTTCTGAATTTCATATATGGTGGGAATGTTATAAAATTTATAGTTTATGGTCAGATATTGGCCAGCTGATATTTAAGGTGCTGGATAAACGGATTGTATGATCCCCCCAATTAGCCATTCTACATATGCATCTGGAGAATTTGCCCCCAGCAGATAGATACTTGACATGCCATATTCTGCTGGTCGCAAAATGGCTCATTGTGAGATATTGGAAGCAATCCGAGGTCCCAACAATTAGTTAATTGTGCAATACTATTAACATAAATAGGGAGTTGATGCATAATAGTAATCGTTTTGCACTCCAGAGTTATGTATGCCATATTAATTGGCAGAAATGGGATCGATATTGGGAAACTGCTAAATCATCTCAAAGTATGATATCTTGTAGTAGAGTGTAATTGGAAGGTCATCCCTGTCATACCAAATAGCACCGCTCCACTTGTATATTAATTAAACACCCCATTTGAGCCAATACCTAATTGTCTTTTTTCACTTAGTAACGAAATCCCTGATATTAAAACCTTGGAAGTAAGCTATAATTTTTTCTTTCAATAAGTTAAAATGTGGTAATCTTAAATATGATCCATTACCGACTACAATATAAATTACATATTATCATAGATTTAGAACCTAAAGGGATATTATTAAATGGTCCTCTCCTCAGATGTACTGTTGACTGAGTAAGTTTTTATACTGCATGTTGAAGATGATTGTATATATGTGTATGTGTATTGGAATTGTCCTTCTTTTTTTAATGTTATTTATGTGTTCATATTGTATGAAACTTCTTCGAATAAAATACATTTAAAAAACAAACAAAAAAAGAACAACTTATAGCTCTCTAAGTGGTCGCCCCTGCTGTTTCTTTATCTGAGCTTGTAAGCGCATACATACCCCTCTCATTACTGCCTTATGTGCATTCCATAGAAAAACCCTAGTTTACAATAATTTAGAAAAATGTATGCAGCTCTTTTTTATCTTATTTCTAATTCCCTGATCTTTAAGAAATTCATCCCTCAGTTTCCAATTTGGGGGGGCTGTGGACGAAGATCCACTTTTTAAGTGTATCGAAACTAAACCATGATCCGATTTAGTTATTGGGTCAACATCTGCTCCCATCATTTTTTTTTAATGCACTATCATTTACTAAGATAAAGTCAAGTCTTACATACATATGATATCTGGCTGAAGTCTCTGTCTATGGGATGGAAACATCTCCATGAGTCTAATAACCCATGGTTATAGAGCATTTTATTAAACCCATTTGATCTCTTCAAAGTTGCCTTGTCAGCTTTAACTGACTTGAAAGATTTTCTATTCATTTCTGGATTTGAGCACGCATTTAAATCGCCGCACACTAGCAGTAGACCGGAAAAGTATTTTTTACAATGTTTCAACATTCTATTGATGAAATTAATTTGTACTTTATTGGGAGCATATATATTTAAGATTGAAAGCTTATCCTGGTTGATATAACCTTCCCATAGTGCAAAGCGACATTCAGGGTCAGTCAATGCTAATTCCTCTTTGTTAAGTTAAATTCTTACTAAAAAAAATTGCAGTGCCTCTGGTCTTTTTTTTATCATAAGTTGAATTACACACATTCAAATATCGATTATCAAAATATGTGGGGGATTTACCGGTCTACCAAGGTGCCTCTTGTAAGCATATTATCTCAACTTTTCCCTTATAGTATGCATTAAAAAATAATGCTCTTTTACTAGGTGAGTTAAGACCCTGAACGTTCTGGCTAGCTATTTTCACAGTCATATTATGCTAAACTTATTAACTACCATTTGCTGGACGTTAAATCCTCCCATCCCAGACCATGTCCCCCAAATCTCGCCACTAGAAAGAAACACTAAAAACATTGAAAGAGAATAAAAAATGGAAAAGGAGAAAAAAGAAAAAAAGAAAAAAAAGAAAAGGGAAATAGACACATTCATTCACTCTTCCAATATACTCTTTAGAGAAGAAATTGTCCACTCCTCCGAGCCCAACCCCCATATCAACTAAGGGATGAGGTCCGGGAGGACGAACAATAACAAACTATTTTAAAAGTTCAAAAATAATCCACTTGAGGAGACTTCCGCAGCGGATGTCCAAGCCTATTTTACAAGCCATTTTTTATCCTCCATTTAAACAATCGGAGCACATAATATAATAAATTCTTCCTATTTTACAATACCCATACTTTTGACCTCCTGCCAAACTATCTTATATTTATCGGGGAAGACTATCCTGGTGATTTTTAACATAATCATATTTACTGTCTGTACCATGTGGAGAAGGCCTTAAGCGCTAGCATTACTTGAAAAGTATACAATCTCCTTCGCAAAGTGGTCCACAAAGTTACATAGTTACATAGTTACCTAGTAATTAAGGTTGAAAAAAGACTTTCCGTCCATCAAGTTCAACCTTGATTTACTGTTAATGTGAAGAACCCTTTTCTTTCTTTAAGGTGGAATCTTTTTACTTCTAACCTCAAGGGCTGTCCTCTTGTCAGTTGAAAACCTTTTGGTACAAAACTCTTTATACTGACCCTGGATGTATTTATATAAGGTAATCATATCTCCTCTTAGAAGCCTTTTTGCAAAAGAAAATACGCTTAATTTGGTTAGTCTTTCTTCATAACTTAGCCCCTCCATTCCCCTTCTTAGTTTTGTTGCCCTCCTCTGTAACTTTTCCAGCTCTAAAATTTTCTTTTTATGAAGTGGTGCCCGAAATTGTATTCCATATTCCAAATAAGGACATACTAGAGATTTGTAAAGTGGCAGAATTATATTTGCTTCCCTAGCTTCTATACCCTACCTAATACATGTTAATATTTTATTTGTCTTTGCAGCTGCTGCTTGGCTTTGAGCACTGTTACCTAGGTGGTTGTCCACAAGTACTCCCAAATCCCTTTCAATATCTGATACCCCTATATTTGCTCCATTGAGATTATAAATTGCATGGCTTTACATTTATTTGTATTAAATCTCATCTGCCATTTAGATGCCCATGTCTCAATTTTATATAAATCCCTTTGAAGGGAAAGCACATCATTATCTGATTTAATTACCTTGCACAACTTTGTGTCATCAGCGAAAATGGAGACACTACTTTCCAGTCCCACCTCTAAGTCATTAATAAATATGTTAAAAAGGAGAGGACCTAATACTGAACCCTGAGGAACCCCACTTACCACATTAGTCCAATCGGAGTATGTTCCATTTACAACAACCCTTTGCTTCCTGTCTTTTAGCCAGCTCTCAATCCATGAGCAGATGTTTACTGCAATGCCTGTATCCCCTAGTTTGAACAATAGTATCCCATATGCAAAATCCAAATAGGCTACATCCACTGAGTTACCTTGATCCAAGATCCTGCTAACCCCCGCATAGAAACTAATTAGATTTGTTTGACATGACCTATCCCTCATAAATCCATGTTGACTCCTACTTATAATCCTGTTCAAATAGACATATTCTTGTATATTATCCCTTATTAACCCTTCTAAAGGCTTTCCCACTACAGATGTGAGGCTCACTGGTCTATAATTCCCCAGATTTGCTCTTGCTCCCTTTTTAAATATAGGTATCACATCTGCTTTTCTCCAGTCATCTGGTAGAGACCCTGTGTTGAGTGAATCTTGAAAAATTAAATATAATGGTTTGGCTATTACAGAACCCAGTTCCCTCAGTACCCTTGGATGTATTCCATCAGGACACAAGGCTTTATTAACATTAATTTTTTCCAACCTCTTTTGGATTTCTTCCTGCGTTAACCAGTTATTTGGTGAAGGTGGTGTAGCCCCATTATGTTGCAGTGCACCAACCACTGGTACCTCCATTGTGTATACCGAAGAAAAGAACATATTTAGCTCATCTGCCTTTTCATGGTCACTAATTTTCAGATGGCCTGTGTCACATTGTAATGTTCCTATAGCTTCCTTCTTCGCCTTCTTCCCATTAATATACTTAAAAAAATATTTTAGGGTTAGTCTTACTCCCTTTGGCAATTAATTTTTAATTTTCTTTTTTATCCAGTCTAATAGCCCTTTTGCAAGCCTTGTTGATTTCCTTGTTCTCCAGTAAAGCAGTCTCTATCCCCTCTTGTTTGAATAATTGAAATGCCTTTTTTTTACTCCGTATCTTGATCTTTAAATCATTGACCAGCCTCAATGGATGTGATTTACTCCTTTTACTTGTATTCCCACTTGGTATATGGTGATGAGTATGTATATTTAGTAAGGATTTAAATGTTGTCCATTTATCTTTAGTATTTTTACCTGCCAGTTATTTGTCCCAGTCTATACTTTGTATTGCTGCCCTTAGACCGGTAAAATCTTCCCTTTTAAAATTAGGAGTTTTTGTTGGCCCCTTAAAATTTAGTTTTTTTAATTCAATCTCAAATGAGACTGTGTTGTGATCACTGTTTCCCAAAGGTTGCCCTATTTCAACATTTGATACTATATCGATATTATTTGTGATAACTAAATTCAAGATAGCATCATTTCTAGTAGGTTCTTGTGTAACCTGGGCCAGATAATGATCGCTGAGTGTACTCAAGAACCTGCTGGCCTCATTAGCTGAACTGCTGTCCTCATTTATCCAGTTTATTTCAGGGTAATTAAAATCTCCCATTATTAGAACTTGTCCATGTTTAGCTGCATTTCCAATCTGTAACAATAATTCCCCTTCTCTTCTCTCTTCCTCTCATCCCCTCTCACCCTCTCTATCTCCCCAGAAATCTCAGTCAGGAATACTCTTTGAACAAACCTGTTAGTAATTTCCGGGTTAAACTTTAGGCATACATTTCTATAACGCCCTCTCAAAAAAATCTTTGTGTAAAGGAGGAACATTTCACATACTATAATATAGGATGTGTCCTCTAAACAAACTCTAGGGGTATAGCTTAACACCTGTATAAGAAAAGCAAAACAGAGTAAGAGAGAAAAAAAAAAAAGAAGAAGAGGAAAAAGAGAAAAAATGGAAGAAAAAACAAGTCAGTATATTAGTTGATAATTCCAGTCCAATTATCCTCTACTCCTTTCCTCTACATTTTAGCCTCTTTAAGATGTCCCTTCTTGACTCACAAACTTAAGCAATAATCAGTTCTGTGATTAATTCACATTCTAGTTGGCGATAAGAAAACCAACCAATATAACATATCATTCAAGTTCTTGTTGGCAGAATTATGTTGGTCCCATGAGCGCCCCCACCTGGTTGAGTAAGAAATAGTGTTTTTCTCATGTATGGCCTCAATTTATGAGCAAACTAATGCACACTTTTTTTTTTGTGTGCAAGTCCCGGTCATAAATTCCAATGTGGACAATACACCTAGCCAGGATATATTCCACTGAGAGTTAATGGTAATGTCCATATTATATGGTCCCCAATGGGTGCTGGTTCAGGAGTGAAGGAACAGGATAGCAAAAAAGTTTATCGCTTAGTGATGTTGCTTAAAAATTTAAGTGATGATATTTCTTGGAACATATGGGTCTCCAATAACAACCTTTTATATGGCATTCTGCAGATATTTCCAAAAGATATACCTCAGTTGGGAAAGTTCTTTATAAGCCGGTTGTAGATGTCAGTAGTACACAAAGCCTTTCAAAATTTGTGTAATACTCCGATGCCGATTTGCCGCCAAAGCCCAGCTAGCAGCTCATACTAGCTGCTTCCTGGGCGTGGACTTCCCCCTTTTCCGTTAGCTCCTGACTGCAGATGGATCTGAAATGCAATATATGACTACATATCTCTTCACTAATAAACATGACTGGTGTGAGTTTCAATTATAATGAATAGTGTCCCGGAGTTGCATGGTCCCATTATGATCTGTTAATCCAAAACAGTGTTTATACATGCATTTTTGTTGCATTTTATACTGTTAACAGTATGAAGGCGGATTAATATATTTCATGTCATCCACAAACAAAATGGATCATTTCCTTGTTTTGACATCAGGATCAATGTGCATAAGTTTAGAGGTAATGTGAACAGTGTAATCTGTCTGGCCTTGGAACCACATATATACCAGTGAGATGTGATATTAGCATGGCACAACTATTCCATGTAGATAGTTTTAGTACTCTTTGCTAAAAGATTGTGCTCACAGTGAAGCAAGCCTTGTTGTATTACACATCCTCAACATATTCTGTGAACTCTGATTGAATAGGACGGACTCAATATGTTATCACTGCTCATAGATGACGTTCATGTTAACTGGTTTATTGTAGTGTCCAGAGCAAAAACAATGTACTATAATAATGCCTCCTCTTTATGTTTGACAGATTCCTATAATCTATTTGGAATCATCATTAATGTATGAAAACACACTGTGTGTGGAATTGATTAGTATCCCATGATCCATGATTTCTAGCATCTGTTTAATATAGCAGATGGAGACCATATGGTTTCTGTATGCGCATTAATGGTTATTACTATGAAATTAAGTGTTATATGATGTTCCAATTTCACATCTGATTATGATTACTGTAGTGTCATGACCACATGTGACCCTAGTAGATGCTATGCATTATCCTTAAGATGCTGTCTAACATTTAACCCTTTAGGTGTCCCTTGTTAGCCAATAGCCTCTTGCCCTTCCGGTATCCGCCCACACCAAACCCATGATATGTATACACGGTCGTTTACATATTAACACGTGCAATGTGTATAAAATAAAGTATGATGATGTTATACTGTTATCACTTTTTCTGTGTGTTTGTACCGTATCATGCTTTAGGATCTATTGAATCCAGATTTACTTAAGTTTTATTGTTATATATATATATAGAAGAGTGAAACATATATATACAGTATATGTGTTTTGTTTAGAGATATACATATACTACATTAATCTGTACCTTGCCAATATAGATGAAAGTGTCAGCCAAAGGGGTGTGAAATCATGAGTCATGTCAATATACATGCAGAGTTGTCTGTAATGACTTTAAGGGTTTAACTGGAATCATGGTATTCATCTACATTCATGATTATTATGCAGTAATGTAAACACATATTGAAGAGAATATTTACACCCCTAACTGATGGTGATGAGCACATCTGTTGACATTCCTGTGAATTTAATTGTTGTTATGGAAAAGCTATAGTATAAACATTAGCGAGGCTAACACAAACAACATTGCTGATAAATAATATTTAAACTTAGCACAAATAATAACAAACATACCAACAAAGCCACACAGTGACAAATGATCACAGTTATGCACAGTATCATGTTGGAGGTGGGTAGGATACAGAGTTCCAGTAACACAGGAAAATAGGGACATTCAATAAGCAAAAACAATAATACAGAATAAGGAGATATGCTCATGGGGAGAAGTAAACTGTAGGCTTGTGTGTCCAACAGACACTCCTATGCAACTTCAGAGGTATAAGTGCTCAATCATTTAATGTTATAACCCCAATAGGTCAGTTCTCTGGCAATTTTAATTCGATATGAGACCATACCTAAGTTTGGACACTCAGATTGGGACCTGACCAGGACTATATCAGTGTGTTCTAACTTATTTGAGAGATTCACTCACAATACACCAGCCAATTTGAGGGGAATTATGTTCTCTGAATGAGCATCTCTATTATCTGTTGTTGCATATGCATAACTTATGGTTAAGGTAACCTCATTACCTGTTATATTCCAAGTCTAGAGTTACACTTCCCCATATGTACAGGGAGGATCCCATCACCACTTAAGAAGAGATCTGGAAGAAAGAATGATGAAGCCTTCACAATAGTCCAAGTAGAGGAGAGAATAGCATGTTTAAAGCAATAGGTACATATATATATATATATATATATATATATATATATATATATATATATATGTATAGCGTATGTGAGCATACACATGCTGTGAATATGCAAGGAACATCATGTGATATATAACGTGGCAATAGCATGGTCATGGAATGTTGGGATGCTCATCATCATGCATTGTTTTAACTGTGAGGAACTTGACAGATCTTTGCGATCTGTAAGAAACATAATAGCAACATATTAATATGAACATTACACATGCTGTATGATCTCCTACTTCATCACATACCAAGACATGCTGGTAATTTCAAACAGATGTTTGATTTATATGCTCTAACATATAACACAAGCTACTCATCTGACAGATGATAAGGAAGAATATTTCTAATTACTAATGATGTAGGGATATCACACCTATTACACATTAATGCATCATTGGTGAGCTACATGGTGATTTGTTCCACCAGGACATGTGCGCTGTGGATCGATATCCGTTTGGACCGCTTACACATTACATATGGGATGAATTCTTGAATTTGAAAGGTAGGCCTACATTGATGTAGCAGTTGTTCTGTTGCTGTACATGTTGCTTTTCTTTGTCCATGTTGTTAAATGATGAGTTTACACATGGCAGCAGTTCTGTAATGGAAATATGATGTGATTATTGGAGTCACCAACTATCCATTGTAATTTTTTTGCTTTCAACGGTGAGGTAACATATGATTAGTGATCACAGATTTTGATCTCATGCAGTACATATATTCTCGTTACATATCTGCAGGTATGTTCTTATTATCAGATTGATATGAATTGGTCTCTTTTGGATGTGGATTTTCATTATCAGACACTGTAAACTTTACTGGTCTATAGTGTGTTGAGGTTTACATATACAGATTTGGGGCATATATACATTGACAGTGTGGGATATATAATCCCCTACATTTATCTACGCAATTGATGTTTTGAATTGTCAGTACTTATGATGTGTATTGGAATGTATGCTTACTTACCTGTAACTGATAACGTGCCATGTCCTATTCATGTGTATTCATTGTTAATTAATAGTGCATTATGGGACATACCTCATATCAGGGAACCCTCCTCTACTGTGGGCTGTTTGATATTCTGTATAACAGTGGGGATGAAGAAAAGGAGTTTTAGGAGTTATGTATAAGCAAGCTACATTTTGGTTATTTCTTATTGGGTTTGTACTTACGATTGATGTGGGCAAGTTGTTGTTACCCATGAATATTATCCACTACATGGGCAGGTAGAGGCTCTTCCTCCCCATTTAGCAGAGCTGCATCAATGTCCCCCAGACAGTTGGCCTGTACTGCTATATTGTGAAGGCACCGATGATCCGACAAACTTTGACTGGACTATATTGTAGGGCACCACCAGAGGAATGTAAGCATCTGAAGCGCATCTTGAATACACCAAAGGTGAACTCAATTATATTCCGGCATGTCTTTTGCACCGCATTATACCTCTCCCCTGCCTGTACCTGATGTAAACAAAATGGGGGATGTGTATATTAATAATATCTTGTTGATGTTTGTCAAAGCATATGAATGTATACCTAATGATTAATCTATTGTTCTTTTTTGTATATGTTGTTGTGAACTTCATATTGTTTGGGCAAGCCAACACAGAGTTATGCACAGCAATGAGCAATTATGTTATGGCTCAAGAAGTATCACTCCCTTATGCACATGTGAACATCATCAATAGAGGGAAACATGATGTATATGTTATTGTATCCAGTGTTAGTAAGATATGGCTGCCTGTTATTACTTTTGTGTACTCACCCAGTAGCGAACCTGAGGGAAATTGGCCGAACTTAAACAAATCATAGGTGGATGATTGATGCAGGATATGGGCAGCGTGAGCACTTCCAGGGAAGAATGCAAACACATTTTGTATGCACAAGATCGCATCACAAACAAACTGTACATTGATAGAATGATAATGTTTGTGATTTTAGAACAGCGCTTCTTGCTCTCTAGGAGGTATCAATGCAACATGTGTGCAATCAATGGCACCTAGCACATCAGGGACACCTCCTAATTGGTGAAAATCAGCTTTCACCTTCAAGATCGCTTCCACAGTGTTAGGGTAATTGATGTATCTGGTAGCTTTCAGAACAATAGCACGGAGGAATATACTCAAAAGAATTGAGAGGCTTGTCTGAGACATTCCTCTGGATATGCTCAGAGTGTTCTGGAAACTACCAGAGGCAAGGAGGTGTATTGTGGCTAACATCCGTGTCATTCCTGGTATAGCTCTTTTGGTCCATGCGCGAGGCTCAAGGTCCTCCCTCAGGACTGCATAGAGCTCTCCAAGACTGGCACGGGTCAGCCTAAAAGGCTCATGCATCTCCCCATCAGTTAACACTCTAATGTGAGTCTCTCCCTGTATACATTGGCTGCCCGGACCCTCCTTACAGGCTCCTGGACCTGCTCACCCCCCTGTGCCTGTTGCTGTTGCTGTCCCAGGGAAAGCAGTTCCTGGGCACCCAGTTCTTGTTGTGCACCCCCCCCCCCCCCAAAGCTGATCACCCACATCAATGTAATTCTCTATATCCCTCTGTCCCTGTGCTACTAGAGCTCTCTCCCCTCCCTGATCCTCCACCATGATACCAGGAATGGCCTGTGGTAATTCACTTGCCTGGCCCAGCATGGATCATATTACCACTCGCACCCTCATTCACTCCCAGACACTCCTCCCTGCCACGCCTCATTCATCATCTCCATCATGCGACATGCTGTGTAAACAATAATACCTCAGATGGGACCATGCATCCATATTCTCATGCATCTCTCTGTCATGTTGAGAATCCATGCTGTTTCAGACGTGCTAATGACTTGTTCGGGGTGTTGTTATATAGCTTGTTGATTACAGCCCCTGTTAATAGGCAGGTGGATTTCTGGTTTGGAATTGGTCACCTGTGGATCTGAGACTTATCTGGCATTCCAGCTGATGATTGCTCTGCTCCATTTATAGATCACACTCACTGTTTGATGCAGGGTAAACAAATAGCGTTACTGACAACGGTAACAGATTATTTATTGATTCAGGATGTCTATGATTGCATTGCTACAGTTAATGTTTTGATGTTTGTTTTACTGTAGTGGCAGGCCTCAACATGGCCGTTACTGTTCACATGTATTTCTTGACCTGTGATTTTTATTTGAAATGATATATTACATTGCTCTTTTGCTCCTCAGTGTTTGCTAAGGGCCTCATTCTATTATCGGCCGCAGCCGTTGCGGGGCCGCAAGGACCGGCCGCAAGCTATTCTGCTATTCTATTCCCTTACGGCCGGGGATTCCGGCAGGCTTGCGGCCGGTGCCTTGCTATCTCTTGCGGCCCTCGCGCCGGAGGAAAGCCTTTGATCTAAAACGGCCGCAAGAGATTTGCAATTCAATTGCTCCGGGAAACCTCTCTGCAAGGCTAAAAACGAGCCGCAGCTTACTTGCAGGAAAGAGGTCTCGCTAGCACCAATTAAGCACATAAAATAGCTCAAATAAAGCCATCCTGCACTTTGAGAAGACTATAAAGGGATTTTAGGTGTTAGAAAAAATAGCACATAATTATCCTTTACTCAAATCCGTAAAATATTTTATTTTTAATATCCGTAAAATATCCATGTAAAAAGTCCAGAGTGCTTGGAGCACCTCAGACACACCCACGCCGCAGCCGGAAAATAAACAGTTAATTTGAACTCGGGGTTGGGCTGATGTGCAAGCTTGAGAGTGGGTTCCTTTTAAACCTCATGTCTCCCAATATGATCCCTAGCATTTACAGAGCTGTACAGTGCAGGCTTGAATTTATTTTTGAGTTTTTATATTTCACAGATTACGGCCGGTTCCAAGATATGCGGCCGGCCGTAAAAGGAGATCCTTGCAGGGCCGTATAATAGAATCGCGAGTTAACTGAACCCTCGCAAGGAATCGCAGCCTTACGGCCGATTTACGGCCGATAATAGAATGAGGCCCTAAGTGAGGATATCTCCCATAGTTCAATGACTACATGGTTTTATATAAGTGTGCTATCTCTTTAAATGCTGCATCAATTATTTTTGGCAATGTGTATAGCAGTGTTTCACAAGCTAATCCTCAGGTCTAGCTGGACAGGTCAGGTTTTCTGTTTAACAGTGTGTAAATACAGGTGAGGCAAATATTATTCAACAGGAGCCTCTGATTTGGGCACCTGGATTGTCATGGTTAAGGATTTTTTTCTGGCCTGGGGAGTCTGGAGCAAAGGCTTGTGAGCCACTGGTATATCATGTTTATATGGGAAATGTGAGGAGAGGGGGAAATGTTTTATTTTGACACTAATTTGGCAATGGGAATGTTGAGCATGACAATCTGATGAACTTCCCTGCTTTTGTATTGTGTAAAAGTGGTTTACTGTATTTTCAAGTGCTACTAGGACACTCTTACATATTTGTAAGAACCCTTTGCTGGTCCTATTTATATTTCAACATCCACAGTAGAGCCTCTGTGAGTGAGCAAGGGTTAATATGGCATCAGTTTCATGTTTTTGTGTTGCTATTTAATCAGGTAGTTTGTCTTTTTATTGCTTTATGCATGTTGCAGCATGGCTTTTCATATTGGCATATGTATGACCATTCCAACATATGATAAAATAATAATTATTTTAAATGCTTATTTTGTATTTGGGTATTGTTGTGCAAGTAATTGTAATATCTTTCCATGCTTTTCCCACATTTTAAAGTCCACTGGTGTGTTTATATTGTCTTTTACAGTGTTGAGAACTTGACTATAAACCCTTTGCGGGTCCTATTTGGAGGCCATAAAATGTTTACCTCCATTTGCGGGTTACAGGTTTGAACTCCTGTGCGTCTTTGGGGATTCAAAGCAATTTAATAGCGAGTTGTGAACTAAACATTTACGGGCTTGACGGATCAAAGGCTTTGCGCCAACAGAGTTACTATTTCGACATCCCATAGGGTTTTTCTGCCTGTAACCCGCAGATCGTTTTCAGGTAGTGTCATGGCTGTAGCATGCCAAGGCACCAGCTGGCAATGCCTTACAGACTGATGCCCCGGCCTTATAGGATAGGCTTATTGTGCCAGGGGAAAGAGGCCCACTGAGATAGGTTAACATTGGGGAATTGTGTGTTGTTCCTTGTCATGTCTGTTTAAAGCTGCCTGGGTACCACTAGGCCCACACTATGGTACCCATGTTTATAGTTGGGGTGTGCGTATGAACATGATGGGAGTGATGGGATGTATGTCTGTGTTGTGCTTTGGGGAGGGGGGGGTAGCACTTACAAGGGAAATATTGTATATGCCCAATATTTCATAGTAATGGACTAGTCCCTTATTAACAAGATTAGGGAGGTAATTGACCCCTAGGAGTCACATGACACCAGTATCTTTCTCTATGTATCATAAGCCTCAGGCTGGTGTCTCCATGCCTATTGTATGTAATTGCCCCCTACCAAGAATACAGCAGTGGAAAAGGGTAAAACAATGGGTAATTCTCTTAAACTTGCAGGCAGGGGTGATAACGTGAGCTGGAAGGTGATTGGAGTAACCATGGATGCAAATTTAAATTGATTGGATTCTCGTTGCTAAGAGTGTGGTATAAATATGTCTGTTGTTTCAATAAATGTGGGGTTAACTGGTTTGCATAATTAATGTGTGGATTTCATTATTAATGCTGGGAATTCTGTTTGCTGGTGTAAGTTATTTTCAGAACTTAGAAAGGTCCTTATGCTATACAAGACCAACACATATCGCTCAGTCTAACCCAAGGGCTGAAAGTTCTTCCTGCTGTACAGAGGTAAAACAAACTGGGCACACCTGTGGGCAGAGGTTTGGGTAATAGGCTCTTATAATACCCCATTTAACATACAGGTTGTGACAGGTAGCTTTAAGAGGCCAATTTAATAGCCGTAAGTCTAGCGGGCTCCGTTACGGGCTACGGGTTTACACATTGGGGGAATTTAATAAGGCTGTGTGACTATTCTCCACGACTGGATACACCATACAATCCATTAGAATATTATGATTATAATTCCCAGAAAGACACTCACACTTTTCATTATGTAAGTCGCAAACTGCCACACTATTTTTGAGAACTAGCAACATATATACAGTGTTATGGCCATAGGTAGTCCAATCACAGTATTCCCAACCTTCAGTACAAATGATCTACCAATGATTACTGCCCATGTGGGGGGAACATGTACATCAGTGGGTCATGTAAATAACTCCTCAATAGCCCTCATCTGGTAATGAAATTAGGAAAATTCCTCCTTTGTATAGGTGCCATCTGGCTCAGTGCCTGTGTGACCTAACTCAAATCTTGTATTATCACAATTTACTCTTGGTCATACTTTGTAATAGCACAGACATGTCTACGTGTACAAGGATCTTCTGAGGGTTAAACTAGCTCTCAAGGACCCAACAGACAATAGCAGTTGATAACGGTTAAGTCCCCTTGATCTTTGTGCGGAGCTTATGTGCTGCCACCCTGTGTTTGCTCAGGTGGGGCCGGGTCATACCACATGCAATACAGATGTAATTTTGAAACCGTAAGCAACAAAAATCAATATAAGTGCATACTGTAATAATAAACAGGGCAACTCTTGCCAGCCCAGGCCCAGGTCACAGTCCCCAACAGTCCAGTCAGGCTCTGGGGATAACAAAATGGTGTTCATGTTTCTCCAGTAATCAGAAGATTGCCATGATATCACTGCATGTCACAGTGGATGACACCACAAAGCCTGATTACTGTATAGGAAGCTGTGTTTTGAAGGGCAGAGGCATTTACATGTAGCTTTAAGAGAGCTCTTTGAAGCAATAACTCATATAATGCATCTTCAAGAGGAATTGAGGGAGAGAACCAAACACTTCCAAATTGTACTGATCATACAAAAATTGAAGGTAAGATTGTTTCTTTGGGGAGTTTGGAAAGTAAGGGATAGGATATGTTTGAACAACTGGAATGCAGGAGACAGAATTTTTTTTATAGTTTAATATTTTAGGATTTTTTATAGTTTACGATATAGGTAAAAAACTGTGGTTATTGTAAAGTGTGACAAATGCGATGATCTGTATAGTGTGTATGCTCTGAGTGGCATATAGTACTGAGTAGCGTGAGTAGTATCTTACTAGGTGTGACATCTCCATGTCATTCTAAGAAGCAATTTCTTCATATGTTAGTGAATAAGTTCCACATAATAGCAGATAGCTGTTGTCCTACTAGTGTAAAAGTGCTCACATTAGTCAATATAACCATTGCCTTTGAACTTCAAGGCAGTATGGTATGTATGTCTGAAAAAAAAGTCCCTTATTTTTGGAAGGATTATTATTCTAAAAATATATTCTGTTAGTTGAAAAAGTTAAAGGGACATTGAAGGCACTGAAAAAGGGCATTTTTGATAAAGGTAAATATACTGCTTTGAATATACAGGTATACTGTAACTGTCTTTATGAGTTTGTCGCTATCAGCCAAGGTGCGGCAATATATCTGTATGAGTCATAATTGTTTAAAATCTAGAGTTCTGCATACTAACTGCTAACAAAGTTGAATTTCCTGTGGTATTTCCTGTTAGCTTCTAATAAGTTTAAATATCTTTTACCATTTTTTTTACTAAATGTTTTTCATGAAAAAGATGATTGTGTTTAAAACATGCTCTTTTAAATGGAAATTGCATTCCATGTCTGTTTAATATATTTTTCTGACTAGATAAGTGAAAACCTGGGAGTGTCACATCTCCAAAAGAGTGTCATAAAAACAAGATGCTGAGTCCAGTTGCAGTAAGCATCTACATTATGGGAACTGCACCCTGGAGACAAGTTAAAACACATAAAGTAGCTGTAATGGAGACTCTATTTATGTCACCAAACTGATCAATATTTGATGTGGCAAGAGCAGATATCGGGTTTTGCTGAGCTGCAGAAAGGCTAAGATATAGTGGAAAGGACGCTGATGTAGATTGCAATAGTCTAGTCTGAAGTGAGCAGGGACTGCAGGTGACAGCAAACCAAGAGGTTGAGAGAATCCTATGGAGGACAAGCTAGGAGGCTGGTAAATTGTAATGTAGACTAAGCCAGAGGGTTGTGAATGTACAGCAAGGAAGACTGTGGCCTCAAGATAATTGTTATCTTTAGTTGTCTAAAAAGTGGCAGTTGCCAAGCTGCCAACCTTATAGAGAGGAGCCAAGAAGTGAAGCAGGCTCTGAATGGGAGCTAGGTTTTTATTATTATTTGAGAAAAAAAAATGATTTTAAGTACCTGATTAAGATTTTCAGTTGCCATTTGTTTCAGCATAAAACACACATAAATATGGTGGTGATCATCAGATTTCTGCACTCATCTCCATCTCTCATGGCTGCTACCACCCACAGACTTAAACACTAATTAATAGTCTACTCTCTTTTTAATTTTTGTTTTCTGACTAAACAATTTTTCTCACACTCTTTGTACAATTAACTTTACTTTAACCCACTGAAACATGCAACAGCAAGCTAGAAATGTATACCTTTAGATGTGTACTGCCAAGGCCCTTCATTTTCCCTTTTAATTTCTTCATCTTTTGATTCATTATTCCTTTAGTCTGTAAGCTTAGGAGCTCTTAGTCTTCCAAAGCACTTTGTATAAAGTGTCATATGTATAATTGTTAACTCAAGGGCATGATCTTCAACTCTTTTTATATCAGTCTGTCAAAAAAAGGTTGGTGCTATGTAATTAAGAGATAATAAATAACTTTAAGTTACTCTGTCACACAAGTAGACAAGCTCTGTGGAAGCTAATGCTACTCCCCTGTGCTGGTGTCCTCTGGGATCTGATCAGGTATTTCTGGTGGGAACCGGTAGTTCATAGTAACCTCATCAAGCTTGTGTGATGTCACACTCTCGTTGTATGGGGTTATCTTAAAAATCCTTATCACTTCTGAACGAGCTTAAAGAGGGCACTCTATAAAAATAACAACCACCTGTCCACCACAGGCACACCAGGAAAATAGTTGAGGGAAATTTGGATCAGTAAGAGTCCCTATAGCGCCACTACAAAAAAAAATAATATCAGATCCAACATTTAAAAGTGTGAATTCCCTCTTGAAGGATGGGAATCTTATATATGAATATGAAAGGTAAGTGATTTCAATAAACATGCCAATCACCTGTCTACATCTATATTTATGGGGGTGGACTGCTCTAAAGGAATGTCTCCACATCACCAAAACACAAGTACAATAACCTTTTTTGATCTAAAAGATTCAAATAACCAGAAACATTGTGATCATATTCTAAAAGGGTATAGAGACTGCTTACTTGAAAGAGGGGGATCTATTAAGCGAGGGTATTCATGCCCCTCCAGTTATCAAGCCTCAGCTATGATATGACCACATATCACAGTAGTGACTTTTTACAGCAAAATCACAGTAGCAACTTTGCAATAACCCAGACATGTTTATGTGTACAAGGATCCTACTGAAGACTAATCTGGCTCCCAATGGACAATAGCAACACTTAAGTCCCCTTGATCTTTGTGTAGAGCTGGCTGTAGTAGGTGAACCATATGAAGGCAATGGCTCATATTGAGGATCTGAGGGAGAGAAAAACTAATTTCCACAAAACCTTTAATTGCCATGTCTCTAAGGGTTATCATCAAAATAAAGTGTTGAATATTACTCACGGCACTTGATGGAATAATCTATATTACAGGAGCCCCATGTTGGAGACAAGCTGAAAAGCATAACAGAAGTTGTGATGGAGACTAGATTATTTCATCAGAGAGAAAAGTTGTAGTAAGGATGTTTGAAGTGCATACCAGAGATTGGGTGTGGGAGAGCAGCTGAAAGGCTGAGACAGTTAAAGGACCAAGGCGCAATGAAAGCCAGATATTTGTGTGACAAATTTAAGTTGGGCATTATTAAGCAGGAAAAACATCTAATTAGGAAAAAAATGCTGATGCCTTTGCAGGAACCAGAGATCCATGCTTTATTTCTGGAAGTTGTGTGTATTAGAGGGGAATGTTGCAGTGAATGATGCAAGGGGTTGCTTCAGGGCCAGTAAGAGAGAATAAGTGTTGTTTCTATTTCTATCTTATCCAATTATCATTTACAACGGTTTTCTGTTCCCTCCATCTCACTAACCCCAGTGCCTCTCAGTATCCCTAACGTCCAAAAAATAATGTCATCCCCCTGATTACCCCTGCTGACCAGGAGCCATGCTGACTGCTAGTCCTAATCCTTCCTTGGTAACCAAGTACCCCTCAGTTTGTGGCCCCCCTCCCTGTGAGTCCCACATAAGATATTTTATCAGAACCCCCAGGGGAAATCCTGCATTTCAAGTCTAAACATGACCACATCTCATCCTAAGGAAACACCACTCAGCAGTATGAGCACATCCCCCTTCGTAGTGTAGCCTAAGGGGTGATTCTGATGGTTGACTCCTTAGGTACACTGACTTTACCCAACTACTGGTACCTCCCTTGTGTATACAGAAGAAAAGAACCTATTTAGCTCGTCTGCCTTTTCCTGGTCACTAATTATCAGAAGATCCTGTGTCACATTGTAATGTTCCTATAGCTAAATACGTGGTCTTCTTCCCATTAATATATTTAAAAAAGTCTTACTCTCCTTTGCAACTAACTTTTCATTTTCGATTTTAGCCAGTGTAATAGCCCTTTTGCAAGCCTTGTTGATTTCCTTGTACTTGCGTAAAGCAGTCTCTGTCCCCTCTTGTTTGTATAATTTAAACGCATGTTTTTTACTCCTCATCTATAATTCATTGCTAAGCCACAGAGGTTGTGATTTACTCCTTCTACTTTTATTTCCACATGGTATATGGTGATTAGTATGTTTATTTAGTAAGGATTTGAACATTTATGTTCAGTATTTTTACCTGTCAGTTCTCTGCCCCAGTCTATACGTTGTATCACTGCCCTTAGACGGTTAAAATCTGCCCTTTTAAAATTAAGAGTTTTCGTTAGCCCATTACAGTTATGTTTTTTTAATTCAATCTCAAATAAGACTGTGTTGTGATCACTGTTTACCAAAGGTTGCCCTATTTTCACATTTGATACTATATCAATATTATTTGTGACAACTAAATCTGAGATAGCCTCATTTCTAGTAGGTTCTTGTATAACCTGGGCCAGATAACGATCTCTGAGTGTACTCAAGAACTTGCTCCCCTTAGCTGAACTGCTGGTCTCATTTATCCAGTTTATTTCAGGGTAATTAAAATCTCCCATTATTAGAACTTGCCCATGCTTAGCTGCATTTCCAATCTGTAACAATAATTGCATTTCCTCACTTTCAATTATATTTGGGGGTTTATAGCACACTCCTACTAATATTCTTTTAGAATTTGCTCCTCCTCTATTTAACTCTACCCACAAACATTCAACATTACCGCTAGTTGCACCATAAATATCTTCTCTGACTATAGGCTTAAATTCAGGCTTAACATACAGACAAATCCCTCCTCCTCTTTTACCATTGCTTCTATCTTTCCTAAATAGGTTATAACCATCCAGATTAACAGTCCAGTCATGAGATTCATCCCACCACATTTCAGTAATGCCTCTTAATTCCCATTTCTCATTAACTGCTAATAATTCTAAGTCTCCAATTTTTCCTGGCAAGCTTCTGGCATTAGCAAGCATCCATCTTATGTTATGAGTCTGTAGTTCTGAAGTGCCTGCCACTGTACTTGAGTTACTTAGCAATATCTCCCTATTGACTGTACTAACCCTCCCGCCATCTACTCCCCCATGACTAGTTAATAAGTTCCTTACTCCCTCTACACTTACTACCCCATTATTCTATCTCATCCCTTCCCCCACCTACTAGTTTAAAAACTCCCCCAGCCGCTCTACCTTCCTATCCCCTAGAACAAAAGCTCCCTCATCATTAAGGTGCAATCCATCCCTGCTATATAGATTGTACCCAAGTGAGAAGTCAGCCCAGTGCTCTAAAAACCCAAACCTCTCCTTAACCCTAGGCAGGCAACATAGGGGGTTATGATCAGTTACCACTGTGAACTCCCTGCCATAGAGTTAATATTGAAGGTTTTTCAAAGCCCATACCACAGCCAAACACTCCTTTTCCACCTTTCTATGCAACTGCTTTCTACTTAGGTAGGCTATGGGGTGCTCACATCCCTGCTCATCCTTCTGGCTCTGTACGGCCCCAAATTGAAATGTAGAGGCATCAGTCGTACAATGAAGGATCGTTGGTAGTCCGGGCTAGCTAAAAGAGGGGAGCAAGTCCTTGAGGGCTTGGAACGCAATCGTACAGGCAGGGATCCAATCTACCATCCTTGGCATCCACTTCCTAGTCAGGTTAGTCAATGATTTGGCCATGGTACTGTAACAGGGAATGAACTTACAGTAGTACCCTTTGGTTCCCAGGAAAGCCAACACCTGCCTCTTAGGCTCTGGGCTATGGGCCCAGTAGCTATTCTCTCCTCCTTAGCTGACTCTGGCCTAATCTGCCCGCTGCCCACCCAGTGGCCCATGTACTGAACCTCTGCCCTAGCCCACTACCACCTGGAGGAATAGTTAGCTTAGTCCACTCAATAGCATTGAGTGTGATTTGGATATGGTGTAAGTGGTCCTTCCAAGTACTGCTAAATATGGCATCCAAGTAGACCTGAGCATATGCCTGGTACCCCTGCAAAAAAATGTCAACTAACCTCTGCAAGGTAGAAGGGGCATTTTTCATCACAAATGGCATCAACCTGAATTGGTAAAGACCAAATAAATTGTGTGACTTCTCCTTAGCTGTCTCAGCAAGGGGAATCTGCCAATACCTTCGGGAGAGACTCAGGGTGGTTATGTACTTGTACTTGTCCATGCATACAACATGGTAAGCATGAGTTTTAGTTCTCTCATTGAGCTTAGGATAGTCCACTCAAATAACAGTGGTTTCTTGTACTCCAATACTACTGGAAAGCCCAGACACAAGTGTAAGGTTCAATCACACCTAATCTCCTTCAACTCATCCAAGATACTCTGCCTTACATCCTCTGGTGCTCGGTAGGAAGGATGCTTTCAGAGAGAGCATCCTTCTGTAAGGACCTTGTGCACAGTTAAAGGGGCTAGCAGAAAATAGGGATTGTCCCACTATCTCCTCCTGTACACAATGCCTAGCTGCTGCTAGCAGATCAGGTAGGGTTCCCTCCTCTGGGTCACTGCCTGTAGGCTTACATATCGCTAACAAGTTCTGGGGCCTTCTCTGGCACTCCTTAAGCTTATTGATATGTGCCACCTTGGTGACTTTCCTGTCGGTGTCTATAGTCATTACATAGGTATAAGGGTTTAATTTTTTAGTGATGGGTTAGGGGTCTTTCCCAAGTGGCCTGTAATTTATCCTTGGGCTGGGGTACCAGCATTAACATTTCCTGCCCCACCCAGCTCTCTATCTTTGCCCCCCTTGTCATAATACTGATTGTTTTTGGCCTGGGCCGCCTGCATGTTTTCCCTGATGAACCCAGTTAGCATGGCTCGTTTCTCGGGAAGGCCACAACATAAGAGGACACCGACACCTGGTTCAATCTATAATCCCCTTCCCATGCCTCTCTGATCACATTCAAGGACCCACTTATCTGTCTACCATACAGGAATTCAAAGGGAGATAATCCCATGGACTCCTGAGGTACTTCTCCATAGGCAAAGAAAATGTGTGGGCCCAATCCTTCTCCTGCTCTGCGAAAGTACAGAGCATCATGGAACCTTTCACAAAGCCTATTGGTCTGGGAATTATATGGGTATGAGCTCAGGTGTTTAGTACCACGTAACTTCCATGGTTGCTGGGTGACACTAGCCATAAACTAGGTACCTCTGTATGATAGCATCTCCTTATGGAACCCCATCCTTGAAAATACACTCCAGTAATGCCTCGTCAACCTTGACAGCAGAAAGTTTGGCTAGGGGAACAGCCTCAGGATGCCAGGTAGCATAGCCCACTATGGTAAGAATGAACTGCTTCCCGGTCCTGTTAGTCCTGGCTAGGGGTTCTAGAATATTGATAGCCATCAGCTGAAAGGGGTATCCATAACTGGCAAGGATTGAAGGTGGACCTGGGACCCACAACTCCAGTTTTATTAAAATATGTTTAATAAGATTAAACAGGAACCGTCCACCATCGCTTCGTGACTGTCTCTAAATTATTAGGTCTTTTGATTCCTGTTTGCCTAGTAAGAGGGGGAACTCACACATTAGTGTCATGAGCTAGTTTTCCTCTGTCAGGAAGCCCTCACCGTTGGAGGTGATATTGTGAATTCCTTTTGCAGACATAATGCTAGCCCTTCCCCTTTACTGTGCTGAAATCATTCTACTCCAAAACCAGGTACCCCTGCAACTGGAGCCCCTCTTAAAGTAATACACTTTTTTAAACTCCCTGGGAAAAAAACAATATTTCAATACCAAACATGACTGGTTACCACCTTTACATAAATAAATTCACCCAATAATACAATCCGATTGCAATGCTATTCAATTGCTCAAGCCCGCAAGTTACTGGCCCAAAACCAAAACCGTAAACCATGCACTGGTTCGGAGCAGTTCAGGTTGGGAACATGATCAATTCAGCAAACCCGTCAATGCCCATTTCGAATCAGCCAATAGTAAATGAGACTGTCATTATTATGGCAGTAAAACATGGAGGTTACATGTCAAATAATTAGGTTCAGGGGTCTGATTTTAGACTTGCAAACCCGCAAAATAAAGAAATGTGAAAATGAATGCCAATACTGTTTAGTCCATATGGGTGGCCTGATATGTATTAACTCATTGATACCTGAGATCGATTTAACCCCGAAATGAAATATAAAAATTAATTTAATTTGCTGCTGATTTGCAAGCTTGAGACTGTTGTGCAATTAATTCTAATGTCTATCATCGCTACCCCGTTATTTACAGTGCAGTAGTGATTTTTTATTTGCATTTACAGTGCTACAAATAGGTGTTTAACTCCCTTGCGGGTCCTCTTTAGCACTCGTGGGATTTTCTCCTTCATTTGCCATTGACGGGGGTGAAAACATTTGCGGGTTTGGGGAAATTGAGCAATTGAATAGGGATTTGCGATTTTAGCCTTGCGAAAGTGAGAGATCAAAGGCTTCTGGAGGCTGTAAGTTACGAGTTTAACCATTGCCATTTTTTCAAGCATGTAACTCGTAAGCCACACCGAGCCCGCAATAAGTCACCAATTGAATAGCAAATTAGTTTGTTACCTCACTTACGGGCTCCCGTAAGCACAGTTGAATATGGCCCCAAGTGTCCAGGTAGGAGGACTGTATCAGGGGAGAGAACTAATATGAATAGTCCATGCTAATTCAAGGCCCCCAACAGTCCAACAGTCCCACAAAGTACTTGTGGTCCACCTGGATGTTACATCTACCCCTCAATAATTCCCTCTACCACACACTGTCTCCCTCTACCCCTCACTAACTCCCCCTACCACACACTGCCTCCCTCCACCCTCGCCCACTCCATCACTGCCTCCTTATACCTCCCTCTTTCCAATGCATCCCACTACCTCCTTCTGTCGCAATGCATCCCACCACCTCCCCCTGGCTCCATTGCTTCCCTTTGCCCTACTACCTCATCCCTCTGCCCCCTGCTGCCTCCCCCTACTATGAGCCACCTTTTTGCCACCTCCTATCTCTCCCTACCCTGTTCTACATCTCACTATCCCCAATGGCTCCCTCTACCATTCTCTAACTCCCTAAGTGACTCCCAAATGCGTGGTACTCCTGCAAAAATGTGTCAACTAACCTCTGGAAGGTAAAAGGGGCATTCTTCATCCCAAATGGCATCAACTAGAATTGACCAAATATGTATGCATGTATCTCTCTTAATATATGCCACTACCCTCACTGCCCCCATCCACTATCTCCACCACTGTCTCCGTCCCCACCCCTCTCTTCACTAAGAACCAAAACAGTTTAATGATTCAGCTCTGTTGATGCAATATAAAAACACAAAATGGATTCCTGTACTTTTTAAACGGAAGCTTCAAAAACAAAAAAAGTATCTTGTTATCACAAACTGCAGAGCCCCTTTATAAAAAATCAAGTGTAGCATGCAAACTAGTCCAGTTTGCAGGGAGTGTGTAGGTTAGAGTAGACAGAATGAATGAAGACTGATGGAGATAAAGCCACAAAGCTGTGAGTGCAATCCAATGAGGTCCATGGCTTCCAGAGATGGTTATGTTTCAGGTGGCAGTGGCCTAGCTACCCACCTTACAGAGATGGCAAAGGAAATGAGCCATGCTCTGAATGTGAGATAGTTTTTTATTATTTTCTTCATCAATATTTTTTGTTTTTAAAATTGTGTTGCATTTTTTTTGCACAAAACCTACACGAGGTACTGTAGTAGTGTGATCAACAGCCCCTGTGGTCTTGTATAGGGTTCAATTACATGGCTCCAGTAGGATATCTAACAAATCAAATCCCATGCCCTAAGGTAGCCATTACATGCTGTCCGTTACAAATCCTTACCTGTAAACTCTTACAAGAGTTTCTAATACTGAACAGTTTTTTTGCCCTACATTCCGTTTTAGATACAGTGTGATAACATTATACATAAGAGCTCATGGATAATGCTTTGTGCTCTCTGAAGGCCCTGCTGGTGCTTACATTGAGCCAAAACCTTAAGTGTAAACTCAACCTCACATAAGAGAGACTAAACCCCTTGTGAGAACATTCATGATGAAGGCTTTATTTTACAGATTTTGCCCCCCCTATGTACAAACTCCTTTCTGTCCCTGGGTGCACAAGTGCATTTGAATCTCTGTTTCTCTAAACATGTTTAGAGAAATGAGAAAATTGTTTAGAAAAATCAGAAATGGGGAGGGAGCAATTCAAATATTTGATTCTAATTGGCTGAAATATGGTCCAAAAGACATTATTTGAAGGGCCAGCTCCTCAAAGGAGAAGCTTCAGTAGCTTAAGTATTATTATTTTTTTTTTTTTACAGAGCAGATTTTTTTTCTGGATGGGTTTTTCAATGGGCCGAAGTTGAGGATCAAGGACCTTCAATCATGATAGATGAGCCTGCTTTTCTAGGGCTGACAATTGAGCACCAGGCAGTCAGTGATCTGGCGGGTCATCAAGGGGAG
The DNA here is from genome assembly GCA_027410445.1 of Discoglossus pictus. Lineage (NCBI taxonomy): Eukaryota > Metazoa > Chordata > Amphibia > Anura > Alytidae > Discoglossus > Discoglossus pictus. Next base: position 203,025,520 of record CM050164.1, read on the forward strand.
TAAGAATTAATATATATCTCCTCCCACAGAAATATTTATTTTGTGTATTATTATTTTTTTTATAGTAATTAATAAAAAAAAATATATATATTTTTTTCTATAATCCTTTTTAGTTTTTGGTATTGTTTTTTTATTTTTTAGTTGTAATTATTTTGCATATATTAGTGTAGGTAATTTATGGAGATAGTGTTTGGGATCACAATGGTAAAGGGTTGATCTTAGATGCCATGGGGTGTCCATTAGGATCATGACTGTAATAGGTTAGTATATCATGGGGGTTGATAGGGAGCCCCATGTTATAAGGGTTAATAGTATGGACCATGGGGGGTTCAAAGTAGCACCCATAATTATAGTTAGAGACCCTATAGGGGTTCACATCGACTCCCATTGGGTCATGGTTATAGTTAGAGGCCCCATAGGGTTCATATGGACACCCATTGGGTAAATGGTTTCACCAACTGAGAGCAAAACAGATGGGGAGAAGGGGGCCCAATGGCCCCCCTGGGTGTTGAGTGACGGTCCCGAGGGATACCCATGCTCAAAGGTGGAGGTGATTATTATTCTCCCGCTTAATTGTTTTATTAATTAACCCCTTCCCTGTCATGGTAAGGTGCTTATATAGAGAAGTGAATAGATGTATGGAGATATAGGAGGATGTTAGGGTTAATGTAGTGTCTTTACTTTGGGTAGTAGGCAGCATTCAGACTCAGAATCTCTTGTGGGCATACGTTATACAGGTTGGACCACACTTTAGAGCTAGAGAGCTATAAGCAAAACCCCATGGGTATTAGTTAGTAAGTCTCACAAAATTTAGTTTTGCAGGAGCTATGTAATAGCTCCTAAAATTTGCTTGTAAGAACTCCTGTAGCAACAAATCTACCTTACTGGAGTTCTTACAAGAGCCATTTAATCGAGCCCACCCTTCCCATGCAGATAGCAGTTTGGTGGAAGAGACAGATGGGTCTAGGAGACTTGACAGAGGGGCAAGTCAAAGGATAAATACAGCTGTTTTAATTCTGAAGGTAATGTCACAAATGAAAAAGAAAGAAAATAAATACATATTCCTATCATATACCTGTCATATAAAAGTGTGCATTTATAGCATATGTGTGTGTGATTCTGTTGGTGTTAAAACGTCAGCATGTCTGTGTGTATTTGTCAGTATTAAATAAAATAATGTATCTATTAACCAGTATTTGAGAGTGTCTGTCAATGTAGTTTCCTGTATGTCTGCATAGGTGTTAGTGGGAGAAGATATGGGCTTATTTAAAAAATATCTGTCTCCTAGATTGTTTAGCTATGTCAAGAGTGTTAGATACTTAAAACTAAACAAACTGGGGCATATTATTATAAATCCTTTATATACTTCTGTTCAATCAATAAATAATGAAAGTATAATGAAGTATTTTTGTGAGTATATTGTTGCGATTATAATACATATCTGTGTATATACATAAAGTATTATTATCATTATTATTATCTTTATTTATAATGCTCCAAATATTCTGTGACACTGAACATGGGTTAAGTACAAGGGAAAACAAAAACTGACACATTGCAAAGAATGGAGAGCCCTGTCTTTAAGTTTCGAATCTAGTGTGTATGGAGCTTTCGCTGAAGCACCTTACAAGATTGAAAACTCGCAAACTTGCAGTCTAATCAGATTGGATGTGGTAAATGTATAGACATAAAAGTATACTTGAAGTCTCTTAAATTCAGAGGTTATTCTAAAATAAAATAAAAAGAGTATTCATCAAGTAAAGAAAGGATCTATACTCCTTTCAATATGATAGACAACTCGTTTATCAAATTCTGCAGCATAATTCTGCATCTTTTAAAAAATGCCAGCAAACATATTTTTTAACACATTAACGCTATTTCTTTTTATGCAGCTGTAATTAAATTGAGCAATGCAAATAGATAAACATAATGGTAAAATAATGGGAAAAGTAATAGTAAAATTCAAAAATGTATTTAATTATAATTATAAAAATAATCATATTAATAGTAATAATAAACACATTAATAATAAATGTAATAATAGTAATAATATAGAAATAATAGTAATAATAATAATGGATAAATAATACACATTAATGTTAATAGATATTACTACCAATAATAATTTGGTATTATATATATATATATATATATATATATATATATATATATATATATATATATATATAACAATAACATAATAATCAAATCTATCTATCCTGTTATTAAATTATTATTATTATTATTATTAATAATAATAATAATAATAATAATATTAATAATAATATCATCATTAACTTCTATTTAATTACTATACATATATACATAAAATGGCATACACTTTTCCATATATACATAAAAGGCTGGGACTGAATGGCCAGTGGGTCAGAGGGTAATTCATGTTCTGCCTGCATATTTAAGACCAGTTTATCTATATGGACCACTGGATCATGGCCATTTGTATATTCCTGTCTACCCAGAATAAAAGTTGTCAGTCAGCCCTGCACTGGTTAAACTGCTTCCTTAAAATAAATATTCTCACATTATCTTTTTTTTCAAGAGTCATGTAATTCTTTCTGGTATTTCTCAAAGTTTCACTTCCTCAAATAATGTTCCTCCAAACTGTACAACAGTTAAAAGAAAGAACATATATGGTATAGTTGCAGGATATAGCACAACTACAACTGGTAAACCAAGCTAACCAATGTGGAATCCATTTAACATCAAAGTGGAGTTCTACATGATCTCATTGATTTGATTACTGTCTGGTAGTAGTTTGGATATATATAATCATTTAGTCTTTCAATTAACAAATCATGTCAATCGGGTAAAAATATAGGAAGCCCTATAGATTTTGCCATATACATATTTTATAGTGTATATTTTTATTAAAACAACACACTTTTAGTATTTTGAGAGTTTACTTTACATTTGGTTCAACTGGTCCTTTTTTGCTCCTAAAACATTTAAAACTGTGTAGCCACAATCATGTTAATTTTTTTTTTTTTTCATTTTAACCACAACCCCTGTATGGAAATGGTGAGCTTATGTCTTGACGCATGCAAGCTTGGCCATAGGTTTTTGTGGTTGTTGTCTTCATTGCCACATGAATAAGACTAGATTTGCATGGAGATTACAGTACAGCTAAGTAAAAGTTACAGAAAATATCTATGGTGGGAAAGCAATAACTGTAATGCTGTAAACCAGTAATAGTAAAATAGCTAGCGTATAAAGTTCCAAACTTCCTAAATATTCCTAAAAACTTCCATTATACTTTTTAGACTTGTGCTGATGCTGTTCATTTTAATACAAGTCAGTGCACATAAAGATGGGGAAGGAACTCTCCTACCTTAAGTACTGCTGTCATCGCTGTAACCACATTAAGGATCTGGCAAACCAGTTAGCATTGTGGTTTAGATACAATTATTATTTCTTGGAACTGTAACAAATAGGTAGACTTCCACACAGAGGTATAATTTAAAGAACCACTGTAACTGACCAAAAAATTCACAGTTGTGAAGTATGCAGCATACAAAAAAACATTACCATCTATTTATACCAGAAGCATAATTTTTTTTTTAAGAAAATCTTAATTTTAGCAGACTTTGTTAGCGTGCAGGGGCTGGCATGCTTGTCATCCTTCTTGTTTAGTGCATGAGGGAATAGGGACAGAACATGGGAAGCATGATTTGCAGTCAAGTGTGACTTCATCCTTCTGCACATGCTAAAAAACAAAAAAAAACTCAATAATCAACAACAAAATAAATTGTCATGACCAATTTTGGGGCCAGGATGGGACCCCACTGCACCCCTCAAGCAACCCTGTTACCCCGGACTCTTAGTCATCTGATTGCTAACACCAAAGCTATCAAAATAGACATTCAATGTTATGCTAAAAGTGACTAATGCGAATACCTGATTGCTTGTTTAATGTGTGCATTTATTTTCTATAGTTGTGTGAAACATGTTGGAGGTTTCCCTCGCCAATAGCACATAGAAACAAATAATATTGTAAAAACCAGAGAGAGTCATTTGCCAGGCATCTGGCCTCTGACCTAGAAATAGGAGGGACCTCCACCACCAGAATTCCAGGTGGGGAAAAACCAAGCTAATGTGGGCAGATGCTTTGTGTCTGGCCTCAGTAATAAAGGCTGAAGTTAGTTAATTGCCCTGTAGGGTTGTAAAGCAAATCAGGTTTGAGGACCAAAATAAATGTAACCCCCCCCCCCCTAACCTATGGACAGAGACACATACCAGATCAGGTATATCTCACAGGAAAGAATGTCAGGGGAGGAAGGCGTGGGGAGTTGGATCTTTTGGTGCCATGTAAAACATCTTTTGTAAGGAAGAAAGAAGCCAGTCTGCTCTAAACTAAGTCACAACCTGCAGATTGTTCCTATAAGCTACAGTAAGAGATTTAGGGGTGCCCATCGTCTCTGGGCCATTACACTCACCTCCAACTGCTGAATAGGAAACATGGCTGAGCAGACGCCCTTGTCCTCCAAGATAACAGGAAGTGCTAAAAAAAAGCCCCAAAATACAAGCAAAGGCTGCTAGAAATTAAGTTTATTAAACATGCTTTAAAATAGTAGGGTAACTTATTGAATTAATAAACCACATTGATTCAAGTACTATGAATGCAGTATTTTTCATAAAATATGTATATTTAAAATATATAGGGCCTCATTCTATTATCGGCCGTAAAACGGCCACAAGGCTGCGATTCCAAGGATCTCCTCTTACGGCCGGCCGTATATCTTGCAACCGGCCGTAAGCTCAGAAATCTTTAAAGTCAAAAATAAATTCAAGACAGCACTGTAAAGCTCTGTAAATGCTAGGGATCATATTGGGGGACATGAGGATTAATAGTAACCCCCTCTCAAGCTTGCACATCAGCCCAAATCCGAGTTTACATTAACTGTTTATTTTCCGGCCGCAGCGTGGCCGGGTCTGAGGTGCTCCAAGCACTTTGGACTTTTTACATGGATATTTGACATATATAATTTTTTTTTTTTTTTTACGGATTTGAGTATAGGGGAATGTTGTGCTATTTTTGCTAACACCTACAATCACTTTATAGTCTCCTCAGAGTGCAGGATGGCTTTATTTTGGCTTTATAATGTGCTTAATTGGTGCTAGCGGAACCTTTTTCCTGCAAGTAAGCTGCGGCTCGCTTTTAGCCTTGCAGAGAGGGTTCCCGGAGCAATAGAATAGCAACCGGGCTTTTCTTGCGGCCGAAACTCTTGCGGCCATTTTAGATCAAAGGCTTTCCTCCAGCGCGTGCGGCCGCAAGAGATAGCAAGGCGCCGGCCGCAAGCCGGCCGGAGGGGAATAGAATAGCCGAATAGCTTGCGGCCGGTCCTTGCGGCCCCGCATCTCCTACGGCCGTTAATAGAATGAGGCCCATAGTGTTTGTGCTGGTACTAGAGAGGGGAAGTAATAAGCACATATAAATAAGCCTAGATACAGTACTTGTGGTGTGCAGTGTATACTGCTGTCTGTCACAGAATTCTGCTTAATCTCTTGCTGCAGGAAATAGTAACATATGACTCTACAGCAAATTAGAACATTCACATTACATTTTCTGTATATCCATATGTCCACATCCTTATGCACTCCATCTGTATCTAATCTGGGGTGGTTATGTTATTGTGTGTGTTCAGTCCTTCAGTCGTGTCCGACTCTCAGTGACCATATGGACGTAGCATTACATGCACATCTGTCTGTGTTTCTGGTTGTGCTTCTCCATATGATTTTCTTGGCAAAGATACTGGAGTGGGTTGTCAGTTCCTTCTCTAGTGGACCACAATTTGTCTGACCTCTCTGCTATGACCGTCCCATCTTGAGTGACCTACATGCTATGTTCCCTCTAAGTTGCTATTAAATTAGTCCTGTAAAGCAGGCTGCTGCCGAACGGCGGGTTTGCTGCGAAAAAAGCATAAGGGATGAGCAACATTGATCTTCTCGCCCATAAATCCTTTGATCTGTTATGCCCGTAATCGCTACTATTCCAATTATGCTAATCAATTGCAACAAAGTAATTCGCGAGCAGGCCTGTAACACGCAAATGGAGCCCAAAGCCCGAGTGCTGGGGAGGACAAGGGGGGTAAAGTCCAATACGTAGCACTTGAACTGCAAATAAAAATACACTACTGTACTAATACTAAAAGTGAAAGTGATGTTAGGTCTTAGAATTAACAGCACAACATTCTCAAGCTTGCAAATGGGCCCAGAAAAATACTTTATTTTATGTATAATTTTTGTATATGGAACTTGCATGTGATAGAATATCATATTTACGGCTTTATGAATATTGCATTATAACTGGAATGTGGGTCTGATCGTAAATCGTATTTAAACCCCGTAAGACTTTGAAAACCAACCTTCATTTTTCTGTGACGCAATTGTGAAAATCTCTGTTTCCATTGGCTCTATCTAAACCCATAACTATGAGTTAGACTAATTGATTACTTTCAAGCACGCAAATCCGACGGCCGATAAATGGTTTACGGGTTTGAGTCTCTAGCTCGTAGCTTGCAGCTCGTTTTAATTTAATAGCACAGTAACTCAGCCAAATTTCAAGCCTGCAGCCATAGCGAGCTTCACGTTTCACTTACTGGCTTCGAATTTAATAGGACTGTAAGTGTTTCTATTCGCTTCGACATCTAATGGGAATTCAGCATTCTTAATTGCTTATAAATAATATTTGGTGGACTCTTTTCACAAAGCTGCAGAGCTATTGAATTTACAATAGATCTTAAACTCCTTTTATAATACAGTAGACTCTCAGTTAACTGGCACCCATGGGGATTGGTAGATGCCGGATAAATGTAATTTCTGCTTGCTTAAGAGTTACTATTAAAAGATGCCTAGATTAGCTGCACACAGGATGCTCTGCTAAGTATATTTGTCAGTGAGGGCTGTTCTAGCAGCAGCAGCTTTCAGTCCCCACTTACACAAAGGTACGTTCGGCTGGAGTATGCGGTGCTGAACCCAGGGAATGTAACCCTAACACTGCAATGGAATTGCAGAGATGTACAGTGGATGAAATCTAGGTGCCTGTAAGCATTTTGTGGCATGAAAACCTGACTCCTGGCATTTGTCGAGCCCTGTAAATCTGAATTTTTATTTAAAGTACAGGATTAAAAAATGTTTCTGAGAGTTCTGTTTGCTGTAATCATGTCAATAAGAGTGAACTTTGACTTCACTATCACTTCACTCTGTTCCTTTTGATAGGATTGAGTTGTGAATTACGGTGGGAGTATTAGTCCATTTATCAGATCAGACTTAAACACAATAGTGTTATATAATAGTGTTATGTTTAGTGTCGGAAATCTATTTCTCCCTGTGTGAAAAAAGTTAATGGGGAAAACTAAGATTAAATATCCCCCTAGGGATCTGTGTGAGCTCCATGTTTAGTTGTGTGCGCTTATCTCAGGGTATGTGTGCACACACACACACATGCACAGCTTAGAAGGAACACTGCCTACATGGTATAGCTCACTGCTTCACTGAGGTACACAAGCCCCTTCAGTACGACAAGATAGCAATCCAGATAGGAGTGGTTATGTTGGGTACCTATTATTGATTTGGACCTTTTCTTCCACTGAGCATAAATGGGATAAATGAATAGATTATTAAACTATATCTGCACTGTACTTCCATTTGTATTGCTAACACCCTCAGTACAGTCTCCAGATGTATTATCCTTCATCTGCTATACAGTGTGTTTAGAGGTGGATCAATAATATAATTGACTACTACCACCACTGTAATCAATTAACCATCACTACTCCTCATAATCTCTACACTACACTTGGATGTATCACTTTCCTATTCCCACCTTATTTCCCCTCTCTATATTTTTACATTCAAACAACTGCCAAGAATTTGTCTAGGATAGTCAAATCTGCTAGTCCACCTAAAGTAACCATATGATATAAGAGGAATGTGACCTTTACCTATTTACAGTCAATGCTTGTTTACTGCCTGCCGTGGCTTCAGAATCAGAATTCCTTCTTAGATCACTAAACTAATTTCTGCAAGCAATGATGGGGCACATACATCCAGTCTACCACAGCATATGATCCTGATACTTGCTAAATAAGGTTTGGACTCCATCCATCCACATTCTTTTCTTCCAATTTCAGAGTTAAATGGGCCCTGCATCATGGATGAAGAATTGCAGTCTGATAATTTACTTTGATGCTTTCAACCCGTATTTCAGAAATGAGAGAAATGCTGCATCTGCAGCTTCTATATATACATGCAGCAGGGCTCACCTACTGCTGGCCTGTGTTCCACTGAACAATGCAGCAGAGGCTGACTTGACTAGTTGCAGCTTTTTAGCAAGGGATGTTGAATAATTTTGTGGATGAGCTAACTAAACTAAAGATTTCTAATAAGTCTATGTACCTGCACGGCCATTCATGTGAATGTAAAAAAAAATCTAGATATTGAGTTTGATCCATAGCATATCCCTAAAATGTCATGTTATTCCAGCTGCGAGTTAAGATGTGAAACTAGGAGGCAGTTATTTTGCAACACTCATCTTACTAGTGATCTTAGTTCTCACTCACTAGTGTTCTTAATGTTGACTGTGCATTAAAACAATGAATAACTATTGTTTTATCACTTTCTGCTGGTGCAAATACAGTATATTCAGTGATCCAAAGTAGTGGATATACTGAATTTGCACCAGCAGAAAGGGAGATTGTACATATGTCCCAGTTTTGCATGTGTATATACATATTGTTTTACTGATTGTTTTTGTATAATTGAGAAAGCTTCACTTTTTAAGTGAAATGCGTTCGATACTATTATTGATATTATTTTATATATATTTTACTTTGCCACCATTGGTGTTGAGCACTAATGTGTTTTGGGTTATATGTTATACTAGTTATGATAGAAGTAACAATAGTGTGTTAAGGGGGAACAATCACTCTGTATCAGAGGACAGCATCCACTTAGGAGTCATTATACCCTGACTCACTAACCAGGGAAATGTGTTCCCCAAACTGTGTTTTAAGGTACAAGAACCCATACACACTCTGTACTTATCATACAACATCTTGTAGTTAACAAGATTGTTTTTGATATTTGTGCTTGACATTCATCTGTTCTACCTGTGACATGGACCACCATGCAAGTGGATATCCAAGAGTGTTGACTGTTTCTCGTTTTTTCCCACAAAAGAAAGGACGTTACCCATCTATTTCAGATAAGAAACTATCTCTTGAACCATACATACATAACTCCCTCTATAGAGAAGAATACTATGGGGACTGAAATTTTCATATTTATGAATAGTGAAATCTATATATGAGTCATACAATGAATATCTGGCATTGATGTACATACTTGTATGTGTGTATGTGTGTACATATATATACATAGTACATATAGGTGCATTGTCGTGAAGGATCAATACATTAGGAACACTATATGTCCTTATTTTGCCAATTTATACATAACTTGTGTTCTAATAATCTCTGGCTTCTTAAGTTGAATCTTCTCTTAAGTATTTATTTTCAAGCAATAGATTATGAATATTCTGCATGTATAGCGCTGTGTCAGGACTTGCCACCAAGCGATTGGAGGTAAATCCCTGTTGTATAAAATGGTGCCCAACTGGGGTACAATAATTGTCTTTATTGTGCTTTTTTATTGAATGTCTGTGTTAATTCATCTTTAAGAACAGTTTTTGGCTGTGTTTTTCATTGTAATAGCCTGTTTCACATAAAGTACATTATATTATATAAACCACATTGCAGGATGTACATGTATATGATCATTTGATGTTATAAGTCTTGTTGTTATGTTTGGCTGTGTCATTATTACAAAGGTGCTGACATAACTTACAAATATGGGTATTTGTAGTAGATTATAGTGCAGAAAAATACTCTTCATACAGATATACTGAATTTTCTTTTTACTGTGTTTTTTATAAATTGTAATCATGAGTCAGTCCAGTGACAACCTCACCTAGGGTACATCCTGCCACATATACTGTATGTACTCCTAGAACAGCTATTTCAGGGTCCATACCACTGTGACAAATGTTTGCATGCTGCCTCCCTTGAAGCTTGTACTGGAGAGGTTGAGAGTGGATGTTCAGGGAGGTAGATGGGTTACAGTTACAAGGGAAAGCAGAGGAAATAAGAGAGGGAGGCAGGCCAGTTTTGAATTGGCAAACACCAGCAGATTTGCCAGATTGAATGAAAATGTTGTCCATTCAGGAAAAGCAGTGTCAGCTAGAGCAATTCCTCCAGCTGAGAGAACATTTGTACTGGAGGAGAGGGAGGGCAGATTAAGCAGAGTAGCAGACAGGTTCTTGAAGTAAAGGACTCTATTATTAGGTAGACAGGGTGAATTGTTACCCAGAACCTAACAACCGAACAGTTTGTTGTCTCCTGGGTTTGGCATGTTGTGGAACAAGCTGATAAATTATTGGGAAGGACTGGAAATTACCCAGTTACTTTGGTACTTATTGGTACCAATTTCAAAGTTAGTGTAAGATGGAATGTCCTAAAATAGATTTATGGCATAATGATTATTACATTGGTAGTAAAGTCAGCTGTCAAGCAGCCGCATTAAATTGGAAGCCCATAGCTGCATCGGCAAGCACACAAAGGGTGTAGGCTTGAAATTGGGCTGCGTTACAGAACTATTAAATTCCACCATGCTGCGAGTTACGGGCCAGAGACGCAAGCTCATAAACCATTTTTTGCATGTTGTATGTGCGGCCGTGAACATGATCAATTAGTTAAACCTGTATTTACGAATTTAGGCAGAGCCAATGGCAAATGAGATTGTCATCATTACGTAATTCAATTACGAGTTTCGATCGGACCCGCATTACAGAAATAATTTTTGACATCTGTGGGGTTTTTTCACCCTTACCCCACAAGTCGTTGGATGGTTGCTTTACGCGGCCAATTTTGTAGCCATAAATCTTACATGCTTCGTTACGGGCTACGGTTTTACACGTTGAGGGAATTTAATAGGGCTGTAGGATTGCAGGAGGATTGTGCTTATGTATCTAGGTTCACCGAAATTGAGCCCAGGTGCATGACTACAATAAATATCATAGAGTTACTCACCGAGGCTCAATCAAAGACAACCTAAATACACAAGCCTACACATAATGCAATCCTGGATTATTGGCAACACAAATCCTCCAAAGATTAAATTAATAGGGGACACAAAAACAGCAAAATGAACCACTTATTTATGCATTACCATATTTGCTTTGGAGCAGTATTTCTTTTCCATGAAAATGTATTTATATAAATGTATGTGTATATACAGTATATATATATATATATATATATATATATATATATATATATATATATATATATATATATATATATATACATGTAATATATCAATACAACTATATATATATACATATGTTCATTATTTAAAATACTATCCAGAATATAACGGAACCGCTTAACACTCCTGTAAAATTTAGATACCAATTCACACTGCCCCAATATTTAAGCGCACTATAAAGACTTTCTTACTTTAGCTGCTGATCAATGAAAGCAGCAGTGAAGATTAGAGATGTCCCGAATAGTTCGCCGGCGGACTGTTCCCGGCGAACATACCATGTTCGCGTTCGCGGCGAACTGCGAACATATACGATATTCGACCCACCCCCTATACTTTATCATTGAGCAAACTTTGACCCTGCTTGTCACAGTCAGCAGACACATTCTAGCCAATCAGCAGCATACACTCCCTTCCAGAGCCTTCTAACTCATGGACAGCAGCCATTTTGGAATCATAACTAACTTGCAGTCTTACTGAGAGGAGGCTGAGTGTAAGTGATACTGCATCAATAGGGAAAACCATAGCTAGGCTACTGTACACAGTGTGCAATACAGTCCTGAAGGACTCTTTTGATCTCTGCTGCAAGGACACCCCTGTGTCTCTTCCCCCCTTATCATCATCCTCCCCTCACCTTAGCACCCAACCCTAACACCCCTCACACTTATCCATAACACCCATCAACCTAACACCTAACCCTAACACCCCTCACACTTATCCCTAACACCCCTCACACTTATCCCTAACACCCCTCACCCTAACCCTAACACCCCTCACACTTATCCCTAACACCCCTCACACTTATCCCTAACAACCCTCACCCTAACCCTAACACCCCTCACACTTATCCCTAACACCCCTCACCCTAACACCTAACCCCCTCACCCTTATCCCTAACACCCCTTACCCTAACACCCCTCACACTTATCCCTAACACCCCTCACACTTATCCCTAACACCCCTAACCCTAACACCCCTCACACTTATCCCTAATAACTAACCCTAACACCTAACCCTATCACCCCTTACATTTATCCCTAACACCCCTCACCCTAACCCTAACACCCCTCACACTTATCCCTAACACCTAACACCGAACCCTAACACCCCTTACACTTATCCCTAACACCCCTCACCCTAACCCTAACACCCCTCACACTTATCCCTAACACCCCTCACCCTAACCCTAACACCCCTCACACTTATCCCTAACACCCCTCACCCTAACCCTAACACCCCTCACACTTATCCCTAACACCCCTTACCCTAACCCTAACACCCCTCACAAGTATCCCTAACACCCCTCACCCTAACACCTATCCCTAACACCCCTCACCCTAACCCTAACATCCCTCACACTTATCCCTAACACCCCTCACCCTAACACCTAACCCCCTCACCCTTATCCCTAACACCCCTTACCCTAACACCCCTCACACTTATCCCTAACACCCCTCACCCTAACCCTAACACCCCTCACACTTATCCCTAACACCCCTCACACTTATCCCTAACACCCCTCACACGTATCCATAACACTCCTCACACTTATCCCTAACAGCTAACCCTAACACCTAACCCTAACACCCCTTACACTTATCCCTAACACCCCTCACCCTAACACCCCTCACACTTATCCCTAACACCTAACCCTAACACCTAACCCTAACACCCCTCACACTTATCCCTAACACCCCTCACACTTATCCCTAACACCCCTTACCCTAACCCTAACACCCCTCACACTTATCCCTAACACCCATCACCCTAACCCTAACACCCCTCACACTTATCCCTAACACCCTTAACCCTAACCCTAACACCCCTCACACTTATCCCTAACACCCCTCACCCTAACACCTAACCCCCTCACCCTTATCCCTAACACCCCTTACCCTAACACCCCTCACACTTATCCCTAACACCCCTCACCCTAACCCTAACACCCCTCACACTTATCCCTAACACCTAACCCTAACACCTAACCCTAACACCCCTTACACTTATCCCTAACACCCCTCACCCTAACCCTAACATCCCTCGCACTTATCCCTAACACCTACCCCTAACACCCCTCACACTTATCCCTAACACCCCTCACCCTAACCCTAACACCCCTCACACTTATCCCTAACACCTAACCCTAACACCTAACCCTAACACCCCTCACACTTATCCCTAACACCCCTCACCCTAACCCTAACACCCCTCACACTTATCCCTAACACGCCTCACCCTAACCCTAACACCCCCTCACACTTATCCCTAAGACCTAACACCCCTCACACTTATCCCTGTGTCTCTCCCCCCTTGATGATAAGGGAGGGGGGAAGAGACACAGGGGAGGATGATGAGGGAGGGGGGAAACAGACACAGGGGAGGATGATGAGGGAGGGGGGAAACAGACACAGGGGAGGATGATGAGGGAGGGGGTAAAGAGATACAGGGGAGGATGATGAGGGAGGTGGGAGGATGATGAGGGAGGGGGGATGAGACACAGGGGAGGGTGATGAGGAAGGGGGCAAAGAGACACAGGGGAGGATGATGAGGGAGGCGGTAAAGAGATACAGGGGAGGATGATGAGGGAAGTGGGAGGATGATGAGGGAGGGGGGAGGAGACACAGGGGAGGATGATGATGGAGGGGGGAAGAGACACAGGGGAGGATGATGAGGGAGGGGGTAAAGAGATACAGGGGAGGATGATGAGGGAGGGGTAAAGAGATACAGGGCAGGATGATGAGGGAGGGGGGGAAGAGACACAGGGGAAGATGATGAGGAAGGGGGGAAGAGACACAGGGGAGGATGATAAGGGAGGGGGGGAAGAGACACAGGGGAAGATGATGAGGGAGGGGGAAAAGAGACACAGGGGAGGATGATGAGGGAGGGGGGAAAGAGATACAGGGGAGGATGATGAGGGAGGTGGGAGGATGATGAGGGAGGGGGGATGAGACACGGGGGAGGGTGATGAGGAAGGGGGCAAAGAGACACAGGGGAGGATGATGAGGGAGGGCATAAAGAGATACAGGGGAGGAGGATGAGGGAGGTGGGAGGATGATGATGGAGGGGGGAAGAGACACAGGGGAGGATGATGAGGAAGGGGGGAAGAGACACAGGGGAGGATGATGAGGGAGGGGGTAAAGAGATACAGGGGAGGATGATGAGGGAGGGGTAAAGTGATACAGGGGAGGGTGATGAGGAAGGGGGGAAAGAGACACGGGAGGATGATGAGGGAGGGGGGGAAGAGACACAGGGGAAGATGATGAGGGAGGGGAAAAAGAGACACAGGGGAGGATGATGAGGGTGGGGGAAAGAGACACAGGGGAGGATGATGAGGGAGGGGGGAGGATGATGAGGGAGGGGGGATGAGAGACAGGAGAGGGTGACGAGGAAGGGGGGAAAGAGACACAGGGGAGGATGATGAGGGAGGGGGTAAAGAGATACAGGGGAGGATGATGATGGAGGGGGATGTTAGGTTATTTATGCCCTTTATGGATTAAAACCAGACTCTGCATCAACTATGTAATTTTCTCGTGGGAGTTTTGACATCCGGCATGCCACAGTCCAGGTGTTAGTCCCCTTAAAACAACTTTTCCATCACTATTGTGGCCAGAAAGAGTCCCTGTGGGTTTTAAAATCCGCCTGCCCATTGAAGTCTATGGCGGTTCGATGGGTTCGCCGGTTCGCGAACATTTGCGGCGGTTCGCGTTCGCGAACCAAAAACTTTATGTTCGCGACATCACTAGTGAAGATACTTACATTCTGTAGTAATACTTGCTGTTCTAGAGTGTATACGGGAGGTTGTTGTTCCGATCTACCAGGAATTTTAAATTCCCCCATGGATGTTAGAGACCTTGCACTCCCCCATCTTCCGTTTGAGGATGCCCCACAGGTGCTCAATAGGGTTTTATGTCTGGTGACATGCTTGGCCAGTCCATCACATTTAAATACATCTTCTTTAGCAAGGCAGTGGTCGTCTTGGAGGTGTGCTTGGGGTCCTTATCATGTTGGAATACTGCCCTGCAGCCCAGTCTCCAAAGGTAGGGGAGGAGGGGATCATGCTCTGCTTCAGTATCTTAATGATATCACTATCAGGGAATTATGATGTCATGGATCTGGGAATTTACAGTACATAATGTTGGAATCTTTCTGACACATCCATGGTCTGGCCTGAGAGTTATCTTAAACTATTAATTTGTCTGATTATAAAGAAATGGCCTCTTTATTCTGTATTATTAGTATTAGGCTAAATTGTTAGTTATTCTTGGTCATCAACTGCGGTAATAAAAATCCTACTCATAGGCGTAGGAGCCAAAAAAATCTGTGTGTGGTGGGGTGGGGGTGGGGGGGGGGGGGTTACTTTAACTCTACTCCCAGGACATGAAGCAGGGGTGGATCTACCACCAATGTACCCTGTGCAATGCACCAGGCCCTGCTCTGGGAAGCCCTATTGCTTCAGTGCCCCTCAAAATCTTTTTTTATTTTACTTCTTTGTTTACTTTGTTTAAATTCTTTGTTTACATTTAAGTGCCCCTCTAATTAAAAATTTTATATATATATATATATATATATATATATATATATATATTTGTGGGAGGGGCCGAGTGCTTCCAGACATCCGGTCTGCTCAGAGGGCCAGATGAGTCCTTGTGTGAAAGCAAGGACTGCTGATATGCCTGGGAAAGTGGGTTTCAGAGAGACGTGCTGAACTGCTGGTAACCCTGGGATCAGCAGCTACTGAGGAGGAGGCTACTGGAGGGAAAGCATATTAGGCGATACATGAAAAGACAATAGCGGCAATAAATGCGAGGGCTAGTGTAGGACATAGGAGGAGGAGTGGTGCGGTGGTGCCTAGCGAAGGCTGATGTGGGGTTTGCTAGTACAGGGAGTGCAGAATTATTAGGCAAATGAGTATTTTGACCACATCATCCTCTTTATGCATGCTGTCTTACTCCAAGCTGTATAGGCTCGAAAGCCTACTACCAATTAAGCATATTAGGTGATGTGCATCTCTGTAATGAGAAGGGGTGTGGTCTAATGACATCAACACCCTATATCAGGTGTGCATAATTATTAGGCAACTTCCTTTCCTTTGGCAAAATGGATCAAAAGAAGGACTTGACAGGCTCAGAAAAGTCAAAAATAGTGAGATATCTTGCAGAGGGATGCAGCACTCTTAAAATTGCAAAGCTTCTGAAGCGTGATCATCGAACAATCAAGCGTTTCATTCAAAATAGTCAACAGGGTCGCAAGAAGCGTGTGGAAAAACCAAGGCGCAAAATAACTGCCCATGAACTGAGAGAAGTCAAGCGTGCAGCTGCCACGATGCCACTTGCCACCAGTTTGGCCATATTTCAGAGCTGCAACATCACTGGAGTGCCCAAAAGCACAAGGTGTGCAATACTCAGAGACATGGCCAAGGTAAGAAAGGCTGAAAGACGACCACCACTGAACAAGACACACAAGCTGAAACGTCAAGACTGGGCCAAGAAATATCTCAAGACTGATTTTTCTAAGGTTTTATGGACTGATGAAATGAGAGTGAGTCTTGATGGGCCAGATGGATGGGCCCGTGGCTGGATTGGTAAAGGGCAGAGAGCTCCAGTCCGACTCAGAGGCCAGCAAGGTGGAGGTGGAGTACTGGTTTGGGCTGGTATTATCAAAGATGAGCTTGTGGGGCCTTTTTGGGTTGAGGATGGAGTCAAGCTCAACTCCCAGTCCTACTGCCAGTTCCTGGAAGACACCTTCTTCAAGCAGTGGTACAGGAAGAAGTCTGCATCCTTCAAGAAAAACATGATTTTCATGCAGGACAATGCTCCATCACACGCGTCCAAGTACTCCACAGCGTGGCTGGCAAGAAAGGGTATAAAAGAAGAAAATCTAATGACATGGCCTCCTTGTTCACCTGATCTGAACCCCATTGAGAACCTGTGGTCCATCATCAAATGTGAGATTTACAAGGAGGGAAAACAGTACACCTCTCTGAACAGTGTCTGGGAGGCTGTGGTTGCTGCTGCACGCAATGTTGATGGTGAACAGATCAAAACACTGACAGAATCCATGGATGGCAGGCTTTTGAGTGTCCTTGCAAAGAAAGGTGGCTATATTGGTCACTGATTTGTTTTTTTGTTTTTTTGAATGTCAGAAATGTATATTTGTGAATGTTGAGATGTTATATTGGTTTCACTGGTAAAAATAAATAATTGAAATGGGTATATATTTGTTTTTTGTTAAGTTGCCTAATAATTATGCACAGTAATAGTCACCTGCACACACAGATATCCCCCTAAAATAGCTAAAACTAAAAACAAACTAAAAACTACTTCCAAAAATATTCAGCTTTGATATTAATGAGTTTTTTGGGTTCATTGAGAACATGGTTGTTGTTCAATAATAAAATTAATCCTCAAAAATACAACTTGCCTAATAATTCTGCACTCCCTGTATGATGAAGCCTAGCGACGGCAAGTGCGACTATGAAAGCGTGATTGAGGTGAAGCCTAGCGAAGGCTGATGTGGCTTACGAATGTGGTTGAGCCCAGGGAATGGGACTATGAAAGCGTGATTGAGGCGGTGCCTAGTGAAGGTGAATATAGGATTTATGGAGGTATCGGCAGTGGTGCCCAGAGAGGGCCGAGTAGAGAGTGTAAGGAAGGGAGACGTTTAGTAGATCTAGGCCAGAAACCACATGAATAAGGCGTAGGGAAGCCGAAGTACTAACTTGGAAGTGGACAAGGGCATAGACAAGTAGGTTCAGGCGCAGATCTATAGTAGGAAAGAGTAAGGAAGTCAGGATCACTTACCTTGAGAGGAACCATTGCTCTCCAGCAATTAGAGTGCCCTTTCGGGCAAGAAAAAGAGCCAGAAACTGCACGGCAGGAGGCTCTGCATAGTATTTAGGTGACATAATTGGTGCCCAGAGAAGGCCGATAGGAGAGCATAAGGAGGGTAGAAGTTTAGTAGATTTGGGCCAGAAAACACGCGAATGAGGCTTAGAGAAGCCAAAGTGATACCCTGGATGTGGACAGTGGCATAGGTTCAGGCCCAGATCTGTAGTAGGAAAGTGTAAGGAAGTCAGGATAACTTACCTTGAGAGGAACCATTGCTCTCCAGCAATGAGAGTGCCCTTTCGGGCAAGCAATGTGGTTACGAGCACATATACACAGATGCTGAGGGCAGGAAATATAGAAGCTGCAAGGCAAAGCAGTTACGAGGAGATATGCACAGATGCTGAAATGGGAGAGCTGAAAATAAAGGAGAGAAGCAAATAAGCAATGAACAGGCAGATGACAAAGCTGAGAACCATACTGCAGAACGTAGAGTCAGAATGAGCAGAGGTGCAAACAGCTCAAGTGAGAGATCTGAAAAGGCCAAGAAATGAACGGAGCAGCAGACAGGAACAGCAGTACCCTGCATGACACAGACCCAAATGAGCTGAGGAAGCACTTATAAAGCTGCAGAGAGCCCCGCCAAAGGAAGAGGTGGGGTTAGAGAGGGAATGAATGACCATGTATGAAGCAGCTGAGGGCCTCACCCATGGAAGAGGCGGGACGAGAGAGGGACATGAGTATGTATACTGGTGACTTGCCTGTCAAAAAATTACTGTCAATAACATTTTAAAGCTGGAAATGCTGTTTTTGACCCAATGTGATTCTTTAAGATCGGATTACTTCCTGGATGAACCCTGTCTATTTAATTATACATTGAATTTTGTTAACAAATGTTTATGCTGCAAATGACATAAATCTTTAGTAACATTCAATAAATGAACGTTTCAAACCTTGTGAAATATAATGTTAACAATGCAAACATTAACGTAAGATAATAACATTTAACCTGAATTTAAAACTATAGTGATCTTGAATATTGAATCCAGAGGAAGGCAAAGCCAAAAAAAGCACATTTAAAATGTGTGATTTTTTTTAAAGTGGTGGTAAAAATTAATTCCTTCCTGACTCCATTAACTGGCTATCGGATTCCCCCCTGGATCAATAATCTATATATCATGAAACATTTACATTTTTCAACAAATGATGATGCTTCTACTAATATTAAACTTTAATTACATAGGGCCTCATTCAATTGCGATTTAACCAATTGAATAGGGCTCTAAATAAGCACATAACATATTTTTTAAAGAAGTTTTTAGTTAGTGAAAACTTTGCTTTTGGATAGATGTTTACTAACTAAAAACTTCTTTAAAAGGTATATGTTATGTGCTTTTTTAGCACCCTATTCAATTGGCCAAATTGCAATTGAATGAGGGCCACAGAATGCATCAACTTATCAGTCCTTTGCAAACAGAATTTTAACATTACAAACCTGAAATAAACGTATTAAATTTGAAACAGTAAAGGTAAGAAAATGCAAGCTAACTGTTTTGTGGGGCCAATCACGGCGAAAGTGACTTCCAAGACATTCCCTTATTTTTGGTTTTGTCTGTGAAAGTGGTTCCCTTTGAAAGAGCCCAGCAGACTTTTATTTGTGTCTATGGGATGTAACCACTGTTAATTGTTTTGTTTTTTTCTTCCTTTTTTGTTGGTTATTACTGTATTTTTCTCAAATTGTAGATATAGTTTTGTAAGTGAAATAGTGGTCCTCTAAGAAGAGGCCAAGTGACCTTAAATGGACCTTACTGGAAATAAAACCATTATTCTCTCTGACTACAAAACCTCATACTACACCATATTTTTTGTAAAAATATGTCCATTGTGTAGTAGATAACCCTGACTTGGGTTGTCTTCAATTGAAACTTTAATCTCATCTGGATTTGTGCACCTTAAAAAAGCAACATAGAGTTGTTCATGTGTAAAAACTGGTTCCTGTAAAAAAATACCCACAGACTTAAAAGGTTGTCCTTGGGATTTATTGATGGTCATGGCAAATGCCATGATAACTGGAAATTGTCTCCTTTGAAGGACAAAAGGCAAACCACTCTCACTTAGAGCCAAATCAATTCTTGGTATAAAAACTTGTTCACCTTTATGGGTTACAGTCAAAATTTCTGAATGTATAAAATTATCTTTTAAATTGTGCACAATTAATCTGGTCCCATTACAAAGTCCTTTTTTTAAAATTCATATTTCTCAATAGCATGACAATGGCCCCTTTTTTCAATTGCAAAACATGTGGTGGCATTCCAGATGGGGTTAAAGAATTAATAAATTCTATACTAAAATTAGATTCACTGTCTTTATCGTCAGCCAGAACTGAATCTGCACTGTAATAATTATTTTGGGGTGCGTTGATGAATTTTAAAATTTTGTTATTTAGATTCAAGGCATCTATATTTTTTGATGTGTAATATTACTTTGTTTGCAATGTCTGATTAATCATCATTATTCAGAGTGTTTAGAAAGATTGCCGATATGAGTGATTCCTTGCAAACCATTTGTGATGGAATTTCAATGGTATCATTGGGTAAATCTTGTATTTGTGGATGTTTTCCTTCTCCAATTTGAATGAGCCAATCATTGAATTCTTTTTGGCTTTCAGATCTCATATTTAATTATAATTTGAAGTGTGTAAATATTTTCCACAGTTTACTTGTCTTGATACATGTTTCAATGATATCAGTCCTATTTCCATGTTACATTGAAAGGCATGACATGACATCATTGTTGCCTCGTCTATGATAACTTATTTACTTTTTTTTTAAATTTTGGCTTGTAAAGAATTCAGACGAATATCTGACACTGATGTTTCTAAAATGGGAACTGGCAGTTTAAATCCACTATGCACAGTTCTGCCACCTTCTAACAAAAGTGCTGCAATTCCAGTTGTGGCAAATGGCATTGCTATTTGACCCTGTGCTCGAATGTACCTCATCAAATAATTGTACAGATAAGTTTTTTTCCTGATCCACCAAGGCCATCTAGATAATGGTCTTTGACCATTTCATCATCTGTAGCATTTGTAGCATTAAATGCTTAAAAATTAAATGCTTGAAATTGTCTGGCCTGAGTGTCCTGGCAGTTTAATTTAAACCATGCAGTAAGTGTTGTTTCTCTGTGTTCACTTTGGGCTAAGGCAGTTCTTTCATTGCCTGCAGTAAAGCAAACAAACTGTCTTTGTGGCAAATGTACAGCTAATCGATACACAGCATGTGACCGATCATGCATCTCAAATTTCAGAAGCCGACATATTGATTGAGGAGCACTGATATAGCGTGCATCTAAATAATTAGAAAGTTTGTCATGTAAAATGGGATATTCCTTTTCGTTTGCTGCACCTTGCACAACAACAGTTGCTACATCATATACTTTGTATATATGTTTATACACATATTTGATGAATTTAATAGAAGTGCAAGCTTCAACATTTATGTGTGCATTGTACTTCATGAGCAAATGTGGATTGTATGGAACGACATGTCTATTATCAACCTTTTGTCCATGGATAATTGCTGTTTGTCCTTGTCTTCTTTGATATAAAGGGTAGCCATCACAATTAGCATGAAATAGTTTTGGAAATAGTTTTATACATTTTTTATTTGGATTGATATCTGCACATGGTCCATGAGTCATTCTGTGTGTTACAATCTCAAAAAGTTTGGAATATTTTTCTGGATGTGGCAATTCAGCAGTAATGACTGAATCAACTCTCTCTGCAGTATTCAATGTATCTTTTTCCTGCAGGATTAAAACTATGTGAGCATGTGGCAGTCCTCCTTTTTGAAATTTAAAGGTATAAACAAAAGCCACACATTTTCCAAATAACTGTGCTTTATATCATGTATTAATGAATTGAGATTTATTTTGAATACTCTTGCCACTAAATCTGGTCATCAGAAGTAGTTTATCCAAGATTCAAATGTTCCTTGATCTCTGGCCATTGTGTCTAACATTTAATTGTTATGGAGGAAAATTCCATCCTCCCATTATAAAACTCATATGCAACAAATTAGTTTTACTTATAATTTTTTTCAATTATTACACTTATTTTTATTAAATTGGAATAAAAGGCACCAATAGATTGGTCACACCACATTAGAATTTAAGACACCAATTGATAACTTTTCACATAATGATATGGTAAGTCTATCTTATAACTAAATTAGCATACAATCACCTCCATAAATTTTATCAAATTGTTTCATTAATATTTTTTTATATTTCATTATACATATCACCAATTCACAAATATATATGGGAGCTTTTTAGGCATTAGGGCCATCTCTTTGTTCTCTCTTGTCTTAAACTAAAGGATTTTGCCATCTGGACATTATTCATATTTTGAGATTAGACATCAAATCCTTTATAATGGACATTTATTTACTTTGAAATTTACGATGACACACAGGATGGCATTATGGGATTTACTGATATAGACAGCGACATAGGAATATTGGAATATACAAATCAGATTTACCATACACCTTATCTTTTATAAGCGTGTAGAGATTTTTATTGTACATAGTTCACCCATATAGCAATGATTCATGAGATATTATAGGGATACTTACCACTATATAAGTAATTTAGTCATATACTAACTGTAAGTGTCTATAGTAAAAAGATCCTGATAAAATAAATTGATACACAGGATACACTGAAAGTGTCGAATACGTGAACCAGCTTATAGCATTACGTCAAAGCTTAGACATGGAAATTATGATTGGACAACAGAGCGTGACACACTGCGCAGATGCATGCTACGTTTATTGGTTACTGCGGAGAAGGTAATGCTTAGAAGGCTGATCTGACAGCAAGCCTCGTTTACCCATTGAAGAAGACGTCTAGTTACGTCAAAACGCATTGGCTTTTGATGACGCGGCGTGCATCCTTACTCTAAGGAGCACGTTCAGCGTCTGCTTCCCCTGCTAGTCTGTGTGTAAATGTACCCTTCCTGTTCTAACTCAATGTGTGGATGCTGATCTAGTGGAGGGCGATCCCCTGGAGAACAGGAGAGTTGTCTCTCAATAAGGAGCAGGGTCAGTTATATATTTTATCTCATACATCCTCCCTTACTGCAGTCCAGATTTCCTGCCAGTTGGTTATATTATATCTAGCCCCAAGGTTTACCAAACACTGCTTTACTCAGTAAATCGGTTGTCTCCTAAGGTACATGAATGATTGTAGTCCCACTTGATTTCCAGTAGTTTCAACAAACTGGATTTTCAGTGTATCTCAATGATGCCCAATTCAGCAGGCAGGTTAGATGTTTTCTCAAGTAGATAGTGTCACCTTTTTTCATCTTGGATTATTACAGGCGGGCTGAGAAATGAATATCATAGGGGATGATCAAGTATTAGGGGTCTTATGTAGACTCTGTAGATTCACACAAACTCTGGCATATAGCCGATATAAGACTCCCTTAGTATTAACGACTTGCTCCAATTAATTTCTTAAACATTGTGATTAAGATTTATTAAAGATTAATTGTCAAAATGATACTTACCCTCATTGTTTGAAAATATAGCCAATTCAGCGACGTAATCCATCAATCCACAATATTGTTCTACTCGAAGCATATTTTGTTGAAATTTTATAAAATTTATATTATTTGCTTCAACTTGTAGGTAGGAATCAACAATCCATTGTTGTGTGAGTTTACCCCCACATAAAATAGGATTAAAATGAGCCAGAATAGCAGTTTGTGCCACTTTATATTTCTTCATAGAAATATTGCATCTAACACGAACTTTACTATTGGTATAACTTTGCAATTGTCATTTTGGTTCCCATCCAGGTTCAACATTTGGAAAGAAAATGGGATATGTCATTGGATCTAAATTACAACTTAATATATTTATGTTTATTAAAGGTTGCTCTTCATTGCATGGATATATTCTAATATCCCGCTGAAAAGGTGGTTCACCAACTTAATTTTTAAAGACCATGGCAACGTCATTTACTTTTGATAAATTATACCGTTTTTGATCAGTGTTGCAATCTCTATTTAACACCATATTTACTCTTGGCATTATCAATTGACGTCTTTGAGCATGTTGCTGTTGTTCATTTTCAACCTGTGCTAATTGTTTATATGCTTGACTTTATGGGTTGTTGGCCATAATTTTATCCAGCTGTTCAAAGACTATGCGCAAACACTGTTTATTTTCTGGAAGCGTCATCCTTTGTTCAACAGCTTCCATTGTTTCATGACATATAACTGTGCAGATTTCCTTTGTGCTCCTTCTTGTGGGTGTAAATGTGAAGTGCAGTGGTAAATGTGTCCTTGAACTCTAAAACAGTAAGGACCATGTCCTGGGACATTTTCTGCTAATGTAGCACCAATTGAAGCAAATGAAATTGCACTGTTATAAGACCTTATGTTTTTTTACTATTGGTATAATTTGGAAATGTTGGATCTCTAATGATACTTTGTTAGTGATTTGGAAATGTGTGTCTTTGTGGAAGTCTTACCTTTCCTTTTCTTTTCCTTTCTGACAGCAACTAAAGAAGTCTCCGTCAGTTGGTCTTTAGGCCCCACAAAACTGACAAACCACACTGAGTAATCCACAATATTGAGTGTCTACTGTCAGTGCTCTAATAAACGCAGTAACCTGAGCTTCCTCAATATAGATATCACTACAACTTTCTATATCTACATTGGTGTCATGTGTATGAACATTGGTGTCAATAGGCAATATTGGATCATTGGGCAATGTTTCACAGACATGTTTTTGTTTCTTTTTCTTTTCTTTGAAGCTCCAGCACACTCACTCGCTTTCTTACTCATTTTTCTTTTACTTAAAAGTCTCTGTCGGTCTTCTTCTCTTAAGCGTTGTGAAGTTTCGGGTGACTGTGCATCTCTCCACCTTTGCTTCCTTTACCTTGCCAATCTTCTTTTGCGTTCAATTGTGTCTTCTCCGTTGTCCGCCATTGTAATCTGTAATTGTAAATACAGGTGTAAGATGTAATGTTTTATTGTTCTATATATATTGGCCCTCATTAAATTAGCCCTCGTAGTTCCCTTGGTCCTCGCAAAATGAAGTTTTTTGCTGTTTGCGAGGACCGAATGCCCAATACTTCCCTTGCAGCCTGCTTTGCGAGATGACTTCGAAAAATGGGCGAGAATAAGCTCCGAGAGAGCTCCGGAGTAACACGCAGCCTTAAATCTATGAGGTGAATCTCGCACCTCGGAAGAATCCCTACGGGCACAAAAAAATGCTAGCAAGGGATCCTAAACCACATACATGCTGCCTCGGAGCAGCACGAGACAGCCGTGTGATGCTCCCCCCTGCTCCCTAAACACATCTCCTTGCAGCGGGATCCCCGATTGATTAACCCTGTAACTCATTGGGGTCAAAACAGACTCCCATAAGCCCTTAATTAACCCTATAACTCATGGGGGTCAATGCAGACCCACATAAGCCTTAATTATCCTGTCACTCATGGGAGTCAACACAGACCCCCATAAGTGCTTAACTAACCCTATAACTCATGGGGGTCAATACAGACCCCCATAAGCCCTTAATTAACCCTATAACTCATGGGGGTCAATACATACCCCCATAAGCCTTAATTAACCCTGTCACTCATGGGAGTCAACACAGACCCGCATAAGTGCTTAACTAACCCTATAACTCATGGGGGTCAATACAGACCCCCATAAGCCCTTAATTAACCCTATAACTCATGGGGGTCAATACATACCCCCATAAGCCTTAATTAACCCTGTCACTCATGGGAGTCAACACAGACCCGCATAAGTGCTTAACTAACCCTATAACTCATGGGGTTCAATACAGACCCCCATAAGCCTGAATTAACCCTATAACTCATGGGGGTCAATACAGATTCCCATGAGACTTAATTAACGCTGTCACTCATGGATGTCAATACAGACTCCCATAAGCCCTAATTAACCCTATAACTCATGGGGGTTAATACAGACCTCCATAAGCCCTTAATTAACCCTATAACTCGTGGGGGTCAATACAGACCCCCATAAGCATTAATTAACCCTGTCACTCACGGGGGTCAATACAGATCCCCATAAGCCCTTAATTAACCCTGTCTCTCATAGGGGTCAATACAGACCCCCATAAGCCCTTAATTAACCCTATAACTCATGTGGGTCAATACAGACCCCCTGAAGCCTTAATTAACCCTGTCACTCATGGGGGTCAATACAGACCCCCAAAAGCCCTTAATTACCCTATAACTCATGGGGGTCAATACAGACCCCCATAAGACTTAATTAACCCTGTCACTCATGGGGTCAATATAGACCCCCATAAGCCCTTAATTACCCCTATAACTCATGGGGGTCAATACAGACCCCCATAAGCATTAATTAACCCTGTCACTCACGGGGGTCAATACAGATCCCCATAAGCCCTTAATTAACCCTGTCTCTCATAGGGGTCAATACAGACCCCCATAAGCCCCTAATTAACCCTATAACTCATGTGGGTCAATGCAGACCCCCTGAAGCCTTAATTAACCCTGTCACTCATGGGGGTCAATACAGACCCCCAAAAGCCCTTAATTAACCCTATAACTCATGGGGGTCAATACAGACCCCCATAAGACTTAATTAACCCTGTCACTCATGGGGTCAATATAGACCCCCATAAGCCCTTAATTACCCCTATAACTCATGGGGGTCAATACAGACCGTGATAAGCATTAATTAACCCTGTCACTCATGTGGGTCAATACAGATCCCCATAAGCCCTTGATTATCCCTATAACTCATGGGGGTCAATACAGAGCCCCATAAGCCTTAATAAACCCTGTCACTCATGGGAGTTACCACAGACCCCCATAAGTGCTTAACTAACCCTATAACTCATGGGGGTCAATACAGACCCCCATAAGCCCTTAATTAAACCTATAACTCATGGGGGTAAATACAGACCCCCATATGCCTTAATTAACCCTGTCACTCATGGGGGTCAATACAGACTCCCATAAGCCCTTAATTAAACCTATAACTCATGGGGGTTAATACAGACCTCCATAAGCCCTTAATTAACCCTATAACTCGTGGGGGTCAATACAGACCCCCATAAGCATTAATTAACCCTGTCACTCACGGGGGTCAATACAGATCCCCATAAGCCCTTAATTAACCCTGTCTCTCATAGGGGTCAATACAGACCCCCATAAGCCCTTAATTAACCCTATAACTCATGTGGGTCAATACAGACCCCCTGAAGCCTTAATTAACCCTGTCACTCATGGGGGTCAATACAGACCCCCAAAAGCCCTTAATTAACCCTATAACTCATGGGGGTCAATACAGACCCCCATAAGACTTAATTAACCCTGTCACTCATGGGGTCAATATAGACCCCCATAAGCCCTTAATTACCCCTATAACTCATGGGGGTCAATACAGACCGTGATAAGCATTAATTAACCCTGTCACTCATGTGGGTCAATACAGATCCCCATAAGCCCTTGATTATCCCTATAACTCATGGGGGTCAATACAGAGCCCCATAAGCCTTAATAAACCCTGTCACTCATGGGAGTTACCACAGACCCCCATAAGTGCTTAACTAACCCTATAACTCATGGGGGTCAATACAGACCCCCATAAGCCCTTAATTAACCCTATAACTCATGGGGGTAAATACAGACCCCCATATGCCTTAATTAACCCTGTCACTCATGGGGGTCAATACAGACTCCCATAAGCCCTTAATTAAACCTATAACTCATGGGGGTCAATACAGAACCCCATAAGCCCTTAATTAACCCTCTTCATCTGTTCTCCGGCTCGGCCCATGTAAAAAAAGATACATACCATTAGTATCAAACATATACAACATCAAACACAAAAGAAAATAAAGATAAACATTACACAATGAAAATGTACCTGTCCCCGATGTCCCCAGCCTTCTTCTCTTCTGTCCCGGCTGGGCCCTTGCTGAATCCGCGTTCTATTGTCAGCAGCCAATCAGAAGGCGCAGATGCCTTCAGCTAATCACCCCGTGGGGATGTATCTCATTGTGATTGGCTGAAAGCAATAGTGCCTTCTGATTGGTTTACAATGATTGATTGATCCTTTAGCCAATCAGAATGGGAGATAGGGGTGTATCCCATCCTGATTGGCTCACACATTGGCGCCTTCTGATTGGCTGAAATTTGATAGACATAATTTTTAGCCAAACAGAAGGCGCCAGGAGGCTCATTAGCATCGGGGAGGTCTGTGAGTGGGGACCTCCGTTATTTTTTTTTTTTTTTAAATAGAACGCGGATTCAGCAAGGGCCCAGCCGGGGCAGAAGAGAAGAAGGCCAGGGACATCAGGGACAGGTAAGTTTTCAATGTGTAATGTTTATATTTATTTTCTTTTGTGTTTGATGTTGTGTATGTTAGGACCCCCGCAGCAATTGATGAGGTGTGGGAGCCTGCAAGATCTGCCATGTAGATTTTCTCTGTGTTGATACGGACGGCTCTGCTGCATAGCTCACACGTTGCTCGCAGTAGGGCTAATTTTAAATTTGCAGAACGTAGGGTTTAAGTAGAAGCCTCTTATATACGGGGCTGGAATTTAATAGGGCTAATTGTTTGTAGCTGCTCTGAATCCAAAGGTAAATAGCATTAATTAAAGAATGCAATGATTTGAAAATCACTTTTTGTTTTTGTTTTATTGGCATACATTAAAAAGCAAAGCACTGCACATACAGGGCCTCATTCAATTGCGATTTGGCCAATTGAATAGGGCTCTAAATAAGCACATAACATATATATATTTTTAAAGTTTTTAGTTAGTGAAAACCTTGCTTTTGGATAGATGTTTACTAACTAAAAAAATATTTTAAAAATATATGTTATGTGCTTATTTAGAGCCCTATTCAATTGGCCAAATTGCAAATGAATGAGGGCCACAGTATATATATTGATATATATATTATTTTTTTTTGACTAATGAATTATTAAGTCATTACTAAATGAATATATGTTACTGAATTAAGCAATAACTGACATCAATGGTTAACCTGAAAAGTTAATTATGTTGTCGTAAAAAAGGGCAAACAGAAACAGCTATTAGCAAAGTATAGATGTGGCTTAAAATAATGTGCAATTTTCTTAATGATTAAATAAATTTACTTATGAGGTCTAATTTACGTTCTTTAAAAGTTAATTTGGTAAGCGTATACAGTATATATGCCTACTTTTTTTGTTTTTGTAATGGAGAAATTAAATACTAAAGACCCATTCATTTGCAATTTGTTCAAACCAAATAACAGAAAAAGTCAATGTGCATAACTATTCACCACCTCTAAAGTCAATACTTTGTAGAGCCACCTTTTGCGGCAATCAAAGCTCCAGATAAGGCAATCACAGCTCGCTTTAGATAAGTCTCTATGAGCTTGCCACATCTTACCACTGAGATTTGTGCCCATTCCTCCTTGCAAAACTGCTCCAGCTCCTTCAAGTTGGATGGTTTGCAATGGTGAAAAGCAATCTTTAAGTCTGACCACAGATTTTCTATTGGTTTGGCTTTAACTAGGCCATTCCAACACATTTACATGTCTGCCCTTAAACCACTCAAGTGTTGCTTTAGCAGTGTGTTTGGGGTCATTGTACTGCTGGAAGGTGAACCTCCGTCCTAGCCTCAAATCACACAGAGAGTGGTACAGGTTTTGCTCAAGAATATCCCTGTATTTAGCACCATCCATCTTTCCCTCAACTCTGACCAGTTTCCCAGCCCTGGCTGCTGAAAAACATCCCCACAGCATGATGCTGCCACCACCATGTTTCACTGGGGATGGTGTTCTTTGGATGATGTGATGTGTTGGGTTTGCGCCAGACATAGTGTTTTCTTTGATGGCCGAAAAGTTCAATTTTAGTCTGATAAGACCAGAGCACCTTCCTCCATACATTTTGGGAGTCTCCCACATGCCTTTTCACAAACTCAAAACATGCCATTTTGTTTTTTGCTGAAGGTAATGGCTTTCTTCTGGCCACTCTGCCATAAAGCCCAACTCTATGGAGGGTACGGCTTATTGTCGTCCTCCAGTTTCTGCTGTGCAACTCTGCAGCTCCTCCAGGGTTACCTTAGGTGTCTGTGCTGCCTTTGTGATTAATGCACTCCTTGCCCGGTATGTTAATTTTGGTGGGCGGCCATCTCTTGACAGGTTTGCTGCTGTGCCATGTTTGTTCCATTTGGTTATGATAGAATTGAGGGTGCTCCTGGGGATCATCAAAGATTTGGATATTTTTTATAACCTAAGCCTGACTCTTGTACCTCATTACTTGTCCATTACTTGTTTGGAGAGTTCCTTGGTCTTCATGGCAGTTTTTGGTTTGTGGTGCCTCTTGCTTAGGTGTTGCAGCCTCTGGCAAATTTAAAAAAAAGGTGTGTATATGTAATGACAAATCATGTGACACTTAGACTGCACACAGGTGGACATCATTTCACTAATTATGTGACTTCTAAAGGTAATTGGTTGCACCAGAGCTTTTTATAGGCTTCATAACAAAGGGGGTGAATACATACGCAAATGCCAATTTTATGTTTTTTATTTCTAAAAAATTGTTTTATGTATATATTTTTCTCATTTCACTTGACCAACTTAGACTATTGTGTTCTGATCCATCACATAAAATTCAGATTACAAAACATTAAACGTAAGGCTGTAATGTAACAAAATAGGTAAAAAGTCAAGGGGGTGAATACCTTTGCAAGGCACTGTAAGTGCTTTGTAAAATGTACATCTTTTTTTTAAGTCTTATAACCCCATGTTTTTTTAAATATTATTATTAAATAATAGTTCAAAAAGCAATGTACATGAATGAGCAGTAAGGCAGATATATAAGTGCATGTTAAAAATTGTTGATACTTTTATTGCAGTATATATTTTTTTTAATGTTGACTAATTATTAATTAATTAAAATATTATTATATGTTAATTAATCAATAACTGTTATCAAAGTAAAAAAAAAAAAAAAAATTATGCCTTTTTTGTTCCCTAAGTATATAATTAAATGATATACCTGTGAAGGTGATCTTTATGCTGTTCAAAGGCTGCAAACATCACTTTCTGTGTTGAGTCAGCTTTAGAGATGATAAAACTGTCAAATAAGATTGAAATCATTTTTAATGTTTTGCTTCATCCCTATCAGACAATCAGCAGCAACACAGATATATTGGTATAGATGCAAAACATAAAAGTATACTCATCAATCCATTGTTAGATAAAACAATTTTTTATAATGATTACTAATTATTCATTATTAATTAATTATGTAAATTATGGGTCAAAGCTTTCTGGTAATACATGATTATGTTTAATTTTGCTATTTTTTGTGTCCCCTATTCATTTAATCTGGGGGGAATTTGTCCCCCCCCCCCCCCATCTCCCCCAGTTTCTATGCCCCAGATCCTACTCTCTCAAATCTAAGCTCCTCCTCTATCATTCACAGAAAAACCTATCCTCCTTTCCTGGGATCTCTGGGTTAGCTTACATAGCATTGTCAACATTTAAGAGGGAAACACGTAGCTTTATAGACTCTCAGCTCCATTAAATTCCTCCTATTGAAGAATTCGTAGCCCGTAAAGGAGCCCGCAAGACTTACGGCTATTAAATTGGCCTCTTTCAGCTACCCCGCAAATGATCTGTGGTTACAGGCAGAAAAACCCTATGTGCTGTCAAAATGCATCTCAGCTAAGCTTTTGATCTGTCAAGCACGTAAATGTTACGATGGCAAATTGCTATAAAATTGGAAATGGAGCCAAAAACCCTATGGGTACTAGAGAGGACCCACAAGGGGGTTAAAGTCCTGTCGATAGCACTGTAAATGCAAATATAAACACAATACTGTATGTTAAATTAAAGGGAAAGTGATGTGAGGTATTAAAATTAATAGCACAACATTCTCAAGCTTGCAAATCTGCAATAAAAAATAATTTATTTTATGTTCAATTTACCTATTATATCGATCCCGGCAATCAATGGGTCAAAACACATAATAGAACTCCCATGGACTAGAATATCATATTTATTGATTTATTAATATTGCACTAAGATCGCAGCTCGTACTTTAAACCCGTAAGTGTTTGAAATCTAACCCCCATTTTTCAGTGACGTAATGATAACGATTCCTTTTACTATTCGCTCAATCTAAACACGTTCACGGCGGCACATCAAACTTGCGCAAGCATGGTCTACGGATTTGGATGTTGGCCACGTCTGTTGCGGGCTTGGCTAATTTTATCCCTCTGTAACTCCGCTGAATTTCATTTGCGGGTGTTCCAGGCCTGCTGCAGGCTTGGAATTTAATTGGGCTGCAGATGTTGCAATATTTTCTGATGCTCTGTAACTTGACTGGAGTTGCTAAAGTGAATACTATGTTTAGTGGCAAAAGTGTGTTTATAAATTAAGTGTGCATAATATAATAGAAACATTGGTTTTATATTCACTATTAAATAAAACTCACACTATAGAACTGTTAGACTGCACGTTCAGACAGCATGGAGTAACTATGTTGATTAGATAAATTACTCCCTGGAGACTGGTATGCCCAGTCTTCCGTTTTTCACTGAAGATAATAGATTCAGAGCTCTGGGGGTTATCAGCAATTATTAGCTATGATCTGTTGTTACTAGAAAGGCTAACAGGTAAAAAGTTTGATGTTTGTTTAGTGTAGTAAATTCAATTTTTTTAAATAAATTAATTAAAAGCGATTTTCTCCAGTACCACAATTCAAATTCATTCTATATAGCTCAGACTTCTTTATGGTCCAGCTCTCACCTCCATTTGTTACTACTGGGAATATCATATTTCTAACTATGCAGACTTTTAACGTATAATATCTTTAGTTTTTAATAGTTTGTCCAGACTTGCCATAGCTTCCCTTCTCAGAAGCAAAGATATTTAGATTTTATGGCTGCAGACACCATCTGCAGAGATCTCAGAGCCCAAGAAAATATTATTATTATTATTATTTATTTGTAATGTGCCAACATATTCCATAGCTCTATATCAATGCTTTTAAGATCCTTCCTGTATAGATCTTCAGTATATTCCTGACACCTCTTCTTTATGTGATCTGTTTCTGTTAAATCCCTACCATTTGTGCCTTTTTTCACCTCCAGTTTGACATCAGAGGTTCCTTTCAGATCCCCAAATTGACTTTGCCTTTATATTTTCTTCTTCTGTCTATTTATATCACTAATTATAAAATGTATCATTATCCTGTATTAAGTTGGACAAATCTTTTCCTATCTCCACTACCTTTCACCTCTATATATCACAAGGTAGATCATCCTAATGCATAAAAACGCAGGTAATTTTTTGTGTCTTTAAAGTGCTGCTAGATTATGATGTAAGACATTTACTATTTGAATTCTAATATGTATATATCTATGTAAAGATATTCATGTTTGTGTTCATTTTGGAAACAGCTTTTGTGTGGCTGTCCCTGACTATGTATGTGGAATATGTATGCAGTTTTGCCAGACAAGAAAAATAAATGCTTATTTGCAAAGACTGTACAATGCACAATGAAAAAATCTATATTTTGGAAAACTAAATTAGGACAAACCTAAGCAGGGAATCCCAAATGATGCGACACACAGCTAGTTTTTAACCAGAAAAAAAATGTTCCATGCCTTTGCAGTACTGTGGAAGAATCTACGATACATGGATGGAAGTTGTGTGAGAGAAACATTTGGATTTCTTGAAGGTTATGGTTGCATTGTTTGATGCATCATACTGCTTCTAGGCCAGTGAGGGAGAAGAGGGTGATGTCCATTTAAATCTTATCCATTTATCTAATATATGCTCTGGCCTTGTGTCTTTTCCCTCCTCAACCAGACTTCCCTACCTTGATAATAATAAACAGATACAATAATGAACAAGCTCTCAGTGTGTGATGTAATAAATACAAAATTAATTCCTATAATCATAAAAAGAGTCATCAGAAATTAATATTTACCGCCCCAAAATGTTTTTTGTCCATGACTTAAACAGCTGCTAGTGTTATTTGGTTGATCACCATGGGTGCCACATAATCTACAAAGAGCCCTGATTGTTATCACATATATAGTTGTCAGTTTATGTAACGTTTGCGATGTTGGTCACACAATTGCGACCTTGTAAAGCGAGCCTCACAAAGCGAGCCAACGGTGCCGCCACATATGCGAGCCTCGCAAAGCGAAGCAACCGCGCAGCACTTAAACTGCAAGGACCGCCAAAGGAGAAACCTTGCAGCCAGCGGTGCCGTCACACATGCGAGCCTCATGAAGCGAGGTGAAGCAGCTGCATGGCACTTAGGCTAAAATGAGCGCCAAAAGCGCTCATTGCAGCCAGCGGTGCCGTCACACATGCTTCACCTCAGACGTAACTCTAAAAAAACCCAACAAAATAAAATAAACATATACAAAAAATTCTAACACACTCACACATAGCACAAGGAAAGACACAGGAAGCCTGGAGTGAGGTTACAAGTGAATAACACCCATATTTGGCGGTTTTAATCACTCAAAAATCGCCTACGCGTGGAAAAAAATGGTGGACAAAAATCGCAAAATTTCAGAAATAGCATGAAAACGAGGATCAGCAATGCCAGGCTCACAAAACGTATGAAATACACAGCGCTGAAGACAGTAACATTTACATGAACAGCTCAAGGCAAGCGGGACTTAGAAAATACACCACACCGAACACACTAACAATTAAAACAACAACGCCAGGCACGCAGGACTTTGAAAATAAAAGCAACGGAAGTCACTGTTCGCCACCCAAACATTCAGCAGACACACAGAGGAGAAAGAAACAGGGAAGGGACAGATGCTGCAAAGAGACACATGGCCTTCCCAAGCACTAAACGTGCAGGTTAATGAACCCTGCAATGAGCGTCCCCTACAGTAGGCGAGAGGAAAGGGTCGCAATGAGCGCCAAAGGTGCTCAGAGGACCAAAAGCCTCGCATTGTGTGGCAAACAGCATTGCCAGTCTTACAATTTAATCATGTCAATTTTTGACGGGCAATTTTCTAGTACATCTATACTATAGAGTACCTCACAATGCAAGGAAGCAGAGCCTTTAGTAAAATGACACTACTGCCAGCGTACATTCCCCATCCTAAATGTTAGACTAAAACCTTAATGAAGAATAAAACATGTACAGAAATTGCAGAATTCAGCTGATATATCCATACATGCTTTTCACATCACTTTAAGTTCCTGTTTCCATGACTTTCACTCTGCCATACTAGCTGTTTCTTAGCAGTCATTAGGATGTGGTTAACGATGTTATTGGCATTTGTCCTGTAATCTGTGATTTCTTTTTGTGGATTCAAACATAATTAACAAACTGTTTTTAAAGGTGTAACTGGTACGCAGATATTCATTAAAAATTTACAAACTAGGAATGGGATTATTTTACAATTTCCAGTGCAGAATATGAAAAATTGTTACAAGATGTTGAGCATGTGCCAGTGCCATAAAATCAGATGATCTTCCATCTGTTCAGATTTCCTACTTTGTGTTGTAATCCTGGGGAGACAGGGAGGTCCCAGCCTCAAGAGTAGAGAGTCATATGATAGTTTGTCAGCTAGCCCTGACTGGGCTGTAATGAGGTACAAAAGTGCACTTGAATGAACTATCAATTAACAAAAAGGGGAAAACAGATTCAAATCCTTTTTTAGGAACTTGTATACATGTACTAATAAGGTCAATTAAATAATAACTTGGATACTCAAATATAATATGGGTCAAGGACAGAATATAGAATGTGAAATCTATAGTAGAGCATTAGAAGAGAAAATGGAGCATGGAACCAGTGGCGGAGCTAGTGAATGGAGGGCCCCGGTACAAAAAATAATTTTTGGGATTCCCAAAAGTGCTTTGAGTATTGGTCCCTATATATATATATATATATATATATATATATATATATATATATATACTTATGTGTGTGTGTGTATATAAATATATATAATATATATATATATATATATATATATGTCGCGACCCTCTATCACCCCGCCCCTTCGGAGGCGGGCTCTGTAGCCTTATAACACTTTCTGTTGGGACCTCACAGTCAGTCCATTTCTGGGTTCATGCACGCAGGAGGCTTTTCAGCTCTCTCACAGTTGCAGGTTCTGATTTCTATTGCTACATGTCTGTGAGCCTATTACTGCCTTTTTTGGGCCTTTTCCTATCTACAAGGGTGTTATTATCACTGGCTTTCTCCTTACATTTCTATGTTACAAGGAAAGCTTTCTGCTCATTGCAGCTTTCTGGACCCTTTTTTGTGTCAACAAGGGCATTACTACCACTGGCTTCACATCTCTCCATGCCACACATGGCAGCCTCACTTTACGTTACTGCTCCAAACGCCAGCTTCTCTCATTACATTCACGGCAGCCTCACTTACTTGCTTCTCATCACATCACCATTTTCCCAGGTTAAACTTTCTGCTTTTGCTGCCTTTTTCCCTTTGCTGTCTGCAAGGGCATTGTTGTTAAACGTCTCTGCTTTCCTTAAACCTTGCAATGTTAATATGTCAGTTTGCTGCTTTCCATAACCTTGCATCGTTAATGTCAAATTTCCTGCTATGCTGTTTTCGTTTGTGCGGGCATTCCCATTGCTGTAGAGCTATGGTTCCTCATGATAAGTATTCATGCTCTACATTACACTTTCTTATCATATACCACCGTCAAATCCATCAAATTGTCTTTATCAGTAGCTGAGGTCATACTTTGGCCTTTTAGGCATATTTTGTGTATTTCAGGCTAAATCTACTAACATTCAACCTTTCTATAAGTCCAAATCAAACTACTCTCTACAACTCCTAACCAGGCCTTCGTAAGCCTACCTCGTTCCTGCATCCGAATCAGCCTTAGCAGGCCTCGTTTTTCGTTAGGTTTTCATAAACCTCTCCCATCTACTTCACTCGGCCCTTGGCCCTCTAGGCAGGCCATGGAGGGCGTAGCTACAGGGCAATGTCGCAGCTACATGAGGTGAGGGGCCTCATTCATGGAACACACTCCCATTTCACGTTTCCTAACTGCCATACATCAGCTTACGCTAGACACTACCACGGTTAGCTCCCAGGCACACCCATTTGACCGCTTGTCATCGTAGGAGAGGGACCCTCCCACAACCACCAGGTAATTTCATTACCTGGAATATATAGAAATATATATATATGCTCGTAACTTGTCCGTCAAAAAAGACGGCAATAAAATTAACTAACGAATGGTCCCTCTGAGTAGCTCCGGCGCTCATCACGTGGCTCACAATGAGCTCCTTTGGTGCGCATTGTGAGCCACAGCTTGCAAACCTTTGGTGCTCATTGTGAGCCCCACAATGAGCGCCTCTCTCTCTGTTTTACTACCTTGGGTTAAGTGTTACTGCCTTTGATTAAGTGTTACTGTCTTGAGTTAAATGTTACTGGCTTGGCAATAAAAAGTGAAGCCTGGCAATGCTGTTTGCCACACAATGGGAGCCTCTCCCCCTCTACTTTACTGGCCTCGCTATGAGCACCTCCGCCTCTACCTCTCCCACTGTCTACTTTACTGTCCTGGAGCTCATTGCGAGTCTCTCCCCCTGTCTACTTCCTCCCTTGTGTCTCATTTCCCCCCTCCTCTCCCTCCCTTGTGTCTCCTTTCCCCCTCCTCTCCCTCCCTTGTATCTCCTCCACCCTGTGTTTTTACCTCCCTCTCCCTCCCTTGTCTTTAACTCCCTCCCCTGTTTCTTTCCCTCCTGTGTCTCTTTCCCCCCTCTCCCTCCCCTGTGTCTGTTCCCCCTGCCCTGTGTGTCTTTCCCCCCTTTCCCTCCCCTGTGTCTGTTCCCCCCTGCCCTGTGTCTCTTTCCCCCTGTCTGCCTCCCCTGTGTCTGTTTGCCCCTTCCTTGTGTCTCTTCCCCCTCCTCTCCCTCCCCTGTGTCTCTTCCCCCATCCTCTCCCTCCCGTGTGTCTCCTTCCCCCCTCCTCTCCCTCCCCTGTGTCTCTTCCCCATCTCTCCCACCCGTGTCTGTTTGTACCTCTGATGTGTCTCTTTCCCCTCCTCTCCCCCCTTTTTCTCTTTCCCCTCCTCTCCCCCCTTTGTCTCTTTCCCCTCCTCTCCCCCGTTTGTCTCTTTCCCCCTCTCCCCCCTGTGTCTCTTCCCCCCCTGTGTCTTTTTCCCCCCTCTCCCCAATGTCACTTTTCCTCATGTCACTTCCCCCCCTCACCCCCTGTTTTTCTTTCCCCCCTCTCCCTCCCATACGTCTCTTTACCCCTCCCCTGTCTCTTTCTCCCCCTCTCCCTCTGTGTCTCTTTCCCCCCTCTTCCCTCTGTGTCTCTTTCCTCCCTCTCCCTCTGTGTCTCTTTCCCCCCTCTCCCTCTGTGTCTCTTTCCCCCCTCTCCCTCTGTGTCTCTTTCCCCCCTCTCCCCCGTGTCTCTTTCCCGCCTCTCCCCATGTCTTTTTCCCCCCTCTCCCCGTGTCTCTTTCCCCCTTACCCCCGTGTCTCTTTCCCCCCTCTTCCTGTGTCTCTTTCCCCCTCTCCCTCCCATGCGTCTCTTTCCCCCTCCCCTGTGTCTTTCTTCCCCTCTCCCTCTGTGTCTCTTTCCCCCCTCTCCCTCTGTGTCTCTTTCCCCCCTCTCCCTCTGTGTCTCTTTCCCCCCTCTCCCTCTGTGTCTCTTTCCCCCCTCTCCCTCCATGTCTCTTTCCCCCCTCTCCCTCTGTGTCTCTTCCCCCCTCTCACCCTCTGTGTCTCTTCCCCTCTCTCCCTCTGTGTCTCTTCCCCCTGTCTCCCTCTGTCTCTCTCCCCCTCTCCCTCTGTGTCTCTTCCCCGTTATGCGCCACGCTCTGCGCATGCGCGCGATCCAATCGGATCGTTGTCATAATGGGATTCGGCGAAATCGTGACAACGAATCGCAGTTTGACAATTAGAATATGCGATTATATATATATATATATATATATATATATATATATATATATATACATAGAGAGCAGACGTGAATGTCCAGTAATCTAGTAGTTATTAATCTATATATATATATATATATACATATATATATATCACATATATATATATCACATATATATAATCACATATATAGTCCCATTTCACGTTTCCTAACTGCCATATATCAGCTTACGCTAGACACTACCGCGGTTAGCTCCCAGGCACACCCATTTGACCGCTTGTCATCGTAGGAAAGGGACCCTCTCACAACCACCAGGTACATACTCGCGACTTGCCAGTCAAAAAAGACGGCAATAAAATTAACCAATGAATGTTCCCTCTGAGTAGCTCCGGCGCTCATCATATGGCTCATAAAAAGTGTTACTGGCTTGGCAATAAAAAGTGAAGCCTGGCAATGCTGTTTGCCACACAATGGGAGCCTCTCCCCCTCTACTTTACTGGGCTTGTGATGAGCGCCTCCCTCTCTACCTCTCCCACCGTCTACTTTACTGTCCTCTACTGTCTACTTCCTCCCTTGTGTCTCATTCCCCCTCTCCCTCCTTTGTGTCTCCTTTCCCCCTCCTCTCCCTCCCTTGTATCTCATCCCCCCTCCCGTTTCTTTAACTCCCTCCCCTGTGTCTCTTTCCCCCCTTTCCCTCCCCTGTGTCTGTTCCCCCCTGCCCTGTGTCTCTTTTGCCCTGTCCACCCTCCCCCTGTGTCTGTTTGCCCCCTTCCTCGTGTCTCTTCCCCCTCCTCTCACTCCCCTGTGTCTCTTCACCCCTCCTCTCCCTCCCCTGTGTCTCTTTCCCCCCTCCTCTCCATCCCCTGTGTCTCTTCCCCATTTCTCCCTCTAGTGTCTCTTTCTACCTCTGATGTGTCTCTTTCCCCCCTCCCCCCCTGTGTCTCTTTCCCCTCCTCTCCCTCTGTGTCTCTTCCCTCCATTATCCCTCTGTCTCTCTTCCCCCGCCTCTCCCTCTGTGTCTCTTCCCCGTTATTATGTGCCGCGCTCTGCGCATGCGCGCGATACGATCGGATCGTTGTCATAATGGGATTCGGCGCAAGCGTGGCAACGAATCGCAGTTTGACAATTAGAATATGTGATATATATATATATATAGAGCAGCCGTGAAGGTCCAGTAATCTAGTAGTTATTAATCTATATATATATATATATATATAATCACATATATAGTTCTCAGCAATACGGGTCGTTGCTAACGATTTCTAAGCGAGGGCTGCAGTTGCTGGCAAGGAGTGCCGAAGGCGCTCCTTGCTCTGGTGGAGATGAGCACAGTAGGCGCTCATCCCAACAAACCCGTACGACTTTCGGACCGTAAATGCAGACCCTAGCAAAGTGAGGGGCCGCCTTTGCGGTGGTAGAGGCTACCATGGCAGCTACAATGAGCCGAAGGCTCGCGATGGTCCGCATTTACGGAGGTGGAGGCTCTGCGGCACCTCTCAAGCAGTTACAAACGCCCACAGAAGCGTGGAAAAAAAACACAAAACACGCAATGACTAAATACGGACTTACACAAAAAAATACAAGCCGCAGGACTTAGAAAAAAAAATTGCAGACTTACACAAAAAATTACTAGCCGCGGGGAAAAAACAATTATGGACCTTAACGGACAACCCGCGCAGAGAGGAAAACATAAAAAAAAAAAAAAATACACCCAAAGTAAAATAAAAACCTTACCCACAACAAGGGAGGAAACCCAGGACGTCTGAAAGTCAGGTTACACCTCAATTTCAGTCCAATTTAAAAAGTTTAGACACTCGAAAATTGCCTAAGCAAGATGGATGGATGCATCTTTGGTTAGCAATAGTTTCTTTTGTTTTGTATTTTAATAGGTGTTCACGGGGTATTTTGATTTCAGTGTTTTTTTTTCTGGGTAATAATATATGGTTTGTAACCCTTCTGTTTGAAAGATTCAGACAGTGTTTTTAAATTTGTCACAGTTTTCAGCGTTTGAGCATATGAAATGGTATCTAATAACTTGACTATGGATGATGGCTTGTTTGTGTAAGAGGGATGGAAACTGGAGCTGTGTTAGTAACTGCATCTGTCTGTGGGTTCCCTATGTACAGATGAGTGGAGAGTGCAATTGGTGATAGATATGATAGTGTCTAGAAATGTTACCTGTTCTGAGAAATCCATTCTAAGTTTTGTAGATGGATGGAAAGTGTTGAATGAACTGTGAAAGTCTCTGAGTTTGCTTTCTTCTGCCCATATGATGAACAAATCATCTATGTAACGGTAGTATCTGTATGGTTTGTGATTTGCGCTGCGGAATATGTTGGCGCGTTATAAATAAAGGATAATAATAATAATAATAATAATAATAATAATAATGGATATAAATAAGAATCTTTCTTCCACATTGGCTATAAATAGATTTGCGTATTTTAGAGCCATTTTGGTACCCATGGCAGTCCCCATCATTTGTAGGAAGGTATCTTTGTTACAAGTGAAATAGTTGTCAGTAAGGATATATTCTGTTAGTTTAGCTATAACCTCAGGGTTATATTTATGTTTTGATAATTTTGATTGGCTCACAAGTAAATGTAAGATAAAACAGAAGAGAAAACAATATAATATCAGTAACAATCCACAACATGAACATTGTCGGTGTAAAAGATACAATAAAAAATATAAACATGGCGTGAAGATATACAATAATGATTTACAAGTGAGCATCACCACCAACCATTTTCCATTTTCAACGATAAAAATGTATAACAAAACAAGGGTAATTAGGAGGGGGAAGGGAAGGATTGAAAGGCGGTTTATCCTTTAATATATATATATATATTCATATTCTTAAGGTTAGTTCTATAATAATAATAAAGAACGTCAACTCATTGTTCAGTCTGATCTCCATTGAGTCCGCCTCAGATCCACACACAGCAGTTTTTTTATTTTTATTAATCTTAAATCTCTGCTGTGAGTCAAGGAAGTCCAAGTTTCCCAGATGGACAAGAATGTAGAATATGACTGCGGCTCAGATCATGGGCTAATTATTGCAAAGTTCAGAATTAAACTGGGGAAGAGGGAAAATCATCAGACCGTGCAGATACAAACTAAGGACCTTATCCAATTGCAAGCCCGCAGATTACATTATATAGGCTGTATTGAATATGGATTTTGCCTTTTTAGCACTGGTAGGACGGAGTTACGTTTGACAACCGCAGTGCTTTTGAGCCTGTAACCCGCAAATCGATTGCTGGTAGCTAGAAGAGGCCAATTGAATATCAGTTACTTTTACAGGCTACATTATAAGCTCCATTAATTACAATTTGGCCAATGGAATGGGGGCCCATCTCTCTTAAAAACCTTCTTTGTCACACCAAACAAAATAACTGTGACCAAGGAAACCAAATCCATTGTCACTGCACCATCTCCCTAAACATTCCTTACACTGTATGGTGTGAAAAAAAATCCAACCTGGCTAAGCTTATTTCCCTAGCTCACAAAATATTTCTTGAACTGCAACTACATAATTCATAGCCAGATCATTAGTGCCAAGGTGTACAGTAATTAATTATTAATATAATTATTCAGTATAACACCACATTAATTGCTTTGGCATAGAAGCGCAAAAAGATATAACTAAATTTAGTTACAAGATGTGAGTAGAATTTACTTTAAGAAAGATGTGTCAATTACTTTTTAAACTTAACCATGGATTACATGCAGGAGCCCAATGTGATCAAATTTAATGTTTTTTTTGGGGGGGTGAAATGTTTTTTTTTATTTTGTAGTTTGTTCTACCTGGCTTCCCCACCTGACCCATGCCCACCCGGCCCCCTGGCTCTGCTCTCTTCTGTTGTGTATGGCCTCCTGGCTTCTCCACCCAGCCCAGGCCCAACCCAGCCCCCCCAGCTTCCCTCTTATGATATCTGCTTGGTGCCCCCGGGCATGTAAAAGAGACTTACACAATCTCACTCCATCAGAAAAAACTACCATTAAGAGTTTGAAAAACAACCCGACATCAAAGAGGCAGATAAAGGAGGTGAGGTTGTTATTATGATCTAATAACTTGCCCGTCACAAATTACAGGATAATATTTATCATGTCTCCCCCGTGCCTCTTTCCCCCTCCTCTGTGTCTTTTCCCCCCTCCCTCCCCTGTGTCTCTCCTCCTTCCTCCTTCACCTGTTCCTCTTGCCCTCCCTCTCCTGTGTCTCTTTCCCCCTCCCCTCCACTGTGTCTCTTCCCCCCTTCTCCCTCCACTTTGTCTCTTTCTCTCACTCCCTCCCATGTAACTCTTCCCCCTTCCCTTGTCTCTTTCCCCCTTCCCCTGTGACTCTTCCCCTGCCCCTCCTGTGTCTCTTCCACCGGTTTCCCTCACCTGTGTCTCTTTCACCTTTCTCCCTCCCCTGTATCTCTTCCCCCCTCTCAACAAACTAGTCAGATTAAAGACCTACCTGCTCACACACTACTTGTCACTATGGATATAGAGTCTCTTTATAGCAACATCACACACAAAGATGACACTGAGGCATGCTTTAAGTTTCTTTCAACATACAATAAAAATTATAAATATAACCCTGATCTGAGGAGGTTGTTAGGCTTCCCCAAGGCTAAGAGGATGACTCGCATCTGCAAAGATGCTCCATTAACAAAAGGCATTCTAGGCCAAATATATGAAAACATCAATAGTTTTGTTTTTGCTGAGTGTGTAG
Organism: Discoglossus pictus; assembly: GCA_027410445.1. Taxonomy (NCBI): domain Eukaryota; kingdom Metazoa; phylum Chordata; class Amphibia; order Anura; family Alytidae; genus Discoglossus; species Discoglossus pictus. The sequence goes on from CM050164.1 coordinate 203,069,348, forward strand.
AGCTCCTCCATCTTTGGGTACAAAGTATATAACCAAACTAATTTCTATATTGTCCAACTGGTGATGTCCATGTGTAGAGTCCTCTCTGATGCTGTTAGATAAAGGAATTTACTATGACCACAGAATTATCTTTACACAGTTTTACCAATCTCTGACCTGCTTCATTTTGTACTCCAAGGCCAAACTTGCTTGTTGTTCCAGGTATATTTTAGTTTCCTACTTTAGCATTCCAATCTCCTATAATAAGATCAACATATTTTCTTGGTGTTCTTTGAGGTGTTGAATATCCTCCTTGGACAACTTCAGCCGTTCAACATCCATAGTTGGAGCAAAGACATGGTCACTGTGATGTTAAACAGCTCGCCTTGAATTTGAATTAAAATCATTCTGTCATTTTTTGGAATGTAACAAAGCACTGCATTAGCCACCATTTGACTGATTATGAGGGCTACTCCATTTCTTCTGTGGGATTCTTGATCACATTAGAAGAGCTTGTGGTTGTCTTGAATGAAATGACTCCTTCCAGTCCATTTGAGTTCACTAATTCCCTGGATATCAATGTTTAATTTTGTCATCTCATGTTTGACCATGTTCAGTTTAGTTCATAGTTCTAACATTTCAGGTTCCTCTTCTAAATTGTTATTTGCAGCAGCAGACTTCCATTTCCCCTCCAGACATATTCTCAGCAGGGAGTCCTCTCAACTTTGGCCCAACCACTTCATTAGTTCTGGTGAGACTCATACTTGCCTTCTGCTCTTCCCCAGTATTGTGGTAGCCACTTTCTGAACTGAGGGGCTCATCTTCCCATGACATAATGTTATGTCTCTGGCTGTGCTTATCCATAAGGTTTTCTTGGTAAAGAAACTGGGATGGTTTGTTGTTCCTTCTTCATTCCATATAGCAACTCACTTCGACCAGATGCAAAGCAAAACAAGAAACTTTTTCATACAGATATAAACTCACAAAGGCCAAACCACACACTTACCTACACAGTGATTACAGCACACATTCAGCAAGGCAAAAACAAAACACCCTTTCTCTTCCAGACAGCAACTCCCTTAGACAAACAGCAAGGCTTATCTAGTTTATCTATGTGTAGTTCTAGGGACCATGTCTTCAAACGTATATCAACAAACTGAAAACAATTCAAACAAGGAAACTAAAAAGATGCATGGTCTGAAAGAGAAAACTCATAAGGGAAGACTTCATGACCTCTACATGTATAGCTTAGAGGGCAGAAGGGTAAGGGGTGATATTATAGAAACTATTTTCCTTTATCAGTGCTTCTCATGCAGACCTCCTCCAGGAATAAGAGCCAAAACCAATGATGTTTGAAATGCCTAAAATAGTTGCAATGGTTATACACTGGTTATACACTGACACGTACACACAAGACTGCTTGTAACCAAAAAAGAGAGGAACTGTCTTGTGATCTACACACAAGGTTCTTTGTAACTGATAGTGAACTGTCTTGTGGTTCCTGGCTGACATCCATCAAGTCATCGTATTAGACATAAAAGTATTTTTTTGCAACAAAATTTAGTAAAAGAGATACAGAGAAGAAATACACATTTACAGATAAAAGGGTAACACGCTAAAATGTGAATACAAATGAACGCAATACAATACATATATTTTGCAAATGTCTCTACGAAACTTTCAAATTTATCAAATGATCTAATAAAATTCAAGAGGGAAGTGCATTTGAGAAAAAGGAATGCAAGAACAATATGTCATAATTTTAAGTTGCAAGGTGAAAGATTCATGTGTAATATGAGATTTACTACTTTACTGAAAACATTGTAGATAAGTAGAACTCTTCCAGTGGAAGTGGTAATGTCAAGCACAGTTAGGGAATTTAAGCATGCCTGGGATAAGCATGCGGCTATGATGTTTATTTAAGCCAAGGTTTTAGGTAGATAGAATAAGCAGACTATATGGGCCTTTTTTGTTCTTATTAGCACTCAAATGTTGTTTCTATATTTCTAACAAGTTATCTTAAAGAATCAACCTAATCAACCTATAATAGCATTGAAAATGTAGATAGAAAGTAAAAAAAAAAATACAGCCTTTGCATTTTTCACTTTTATAAGTTGTAGAGAAAAGAATTATGTTCTGTTATGTAAATAAGAAATCATCAATTTTGTACTTCTGTCATATAGCCAAGACGATTTTAAAACATTTTTGTAACTTGTGGAATATTACTGCTTTGCTTGCATATAATTTAATAAGTGATGTCCTTGACACTTTTGGTAGAGGAAGGAAGCTGGAAAATGTCCAAAAGCTCCAGCCTCACAAAACATTCTCTAACTCCCTCACAAAGCTATAAAACAGTTTTATGTCTTATGTTTCTTTTACAAACACCTGCTTTAGATAAGGACACATGTTGTCATCAGTTTCTAATAAATTATAGTAATTTTCATTTGCATGCATGTGTAAGAACAGCATTTCCTCCCTTCTGTAGAAAGATTATCAGCCTTATTAAACTGTGATTTAGCCAATTGAAAAGCGCTCTATTTAAGCACACAGCATATTTATTTTACAGAAGTTTTTAGTTAGTGAAGACCTTGCTTTTGGATAGAAGTTCACTAACTAAAAGCTTCTGTAAAAAAATATGCTCTGTGCTTATATAGAGCCCTTTTCAATTGGCCAAATCACAATTTAATAGGCTGTATGTAAGGCTAATGCAAAATATAATAAGACAGGTTACTGCATATTTTACTTGATTTGTGTTGTGTTCTCCAACCTTGTAAATAACAGATACTTGATTGACCTCACTTTAAATGAGTCAAATATTAATTAATACAATGTCATGTAATTGTCCAAAGTAATTAAGAGAAGGAATTAAGTGATGGACATAATTTGAATTTAACCACATTATTAAAGTACTAGATACATTCTTAATTTTAAGATTGTAATTAATTATTTGAATTAACACAGAAAAAGGTAACTTTGGGGGTTTCCATCTAGTTTTTGAAGGATAAGCAGATAAACTATATGGAAGATCTAATAGACAATAAACTGGGTCTGGTTTAATTTCAAAATATACAATACAAGATAGAATTTAATTTTATGATAAATGTTTTGTAGATATAGAAATCAAATTATATATTCTTAAAAAGCCATTTGTTCGCCACCTTTCAAATATTTTGCTGTCTTTACCTGGAATAAAATTAGAATTTTGAATAATTGTGGATGAGTGATTGTCCTTTATAAAAATCCCAAATCTATAAAAAGATTATAAGGAATGTTTAGGTTAGGTATTATCAATAGATTTAATAAATCTCTTAAATTTTTCTCCTCATTAGATATTGTTTGAGATGCAAGATATTATAATTTTCTATTTGAATCCACCACGGTTGAAATCCATTGGTACGCCATAAAGTTAATATTGTGTTAATTGTGCAGCTATATAATAATTCTTTAAGTGAGGAACAGAAAGGCGCCTCATAGTTTTATGTTTATACATATTTTTTAATATTCTATAATATTTATTGTTCCATATAAATCTAAGCAATTAAATTGCTAAATAATGTATATCTAAATGCTTTACTTGAAATGGAAGATATCTAAAATAATATAATATTTGAGGTAAAGATGCCATCTTAATAGAATGAATATGACCCAACAAAGAAATATTGTATTTGAACCAAGATCTATTTTAAATTTTTAATAATAATTAAGAAATGAACTTAGATGTCAAATGCTTTTTCTATATCAAGTTATACAAGTTGGGATTTTAGCATATTCAGTATGTTTTATTAAATTTAATATTCTTCAGGCAAATTAGAAGGAAAGTGCACTTTTTAGAAAACTAGCTTATACCCATATATTCGGTTATAATATTGACATATTAGTATCCTAAACAATGGCTACCAGACAGAATTGGATATTTAAAATGTAACCTTTATTGATTCATTAAAAATTGACTTTTAAAAAAAATTACATGTAAAAAAGGACTGAAATGCATGCAGGAACCAATTAAGGAAACTGTTCTCATTTAATTTGAAATATATATTCTAGTTCCTTCAATATCTACACCAGATAGGCTGGAGGTAATCATAAGATTGCAAGGGGCTGGGAAATCTGGATGGTAGATGTAACGGAACCCATCACTGTTTTACCCTGTTTTATGGTTATTTAATTATTATGGTTAAAATATGATCCTACTATTATACTGTATGTATGTTGGTTTATGCTCTGCAGAATATTAGCCCAGACTATTGCAGACCTTGGCATAATAGATAATCCTATTACAGAGACTCCTCATAAGACAAGGAAGTCTATTGTATAAAGTGTTTTCATTCTCAGACATAAGAACAAAGAAGGATGATCTAATCAATGTCTGATTGTATCAAAGTTGCCAGGTAGCCTCAGGGAGGTGTGACCCACCTATTGTCCCTCTATGTGTATTGTGTGGCCAACTATGGGGGATGTGTATTGCCTGTGGGAGGAGATGTGTATATATATCTCTGCACAACAAAATAAAGACAGTATTCATTTGACTCCCAATTGAGTGTCGTCCAATATGGGAGGTTGGGGATGGTGAGACTGTAGTGCTTCTTGGATATTTTACCGTATACCAGCGGAGATATTGGATTCGTGTTCCAACTCCGTTACATTTGGTGGCAAGTGGCGGAATTGTTCCCACGGTCAGAAGGACAGCTACAGGAGACACCATTCCGTGGAGTTACAAATTGAGGGCCACGCTAGAATCCGTACAGCGCCCCTGGCTACGGCAGGATGGAACCGGCTAGTTTTCGGACAGTTTTCCATGATGAGGAGGAGGAGACGGCCGCGGACTACAGGGATGCAGACAGAAAGGAACTCATGGAGGGAGACCGGGCAGCGGCTACAGCACCTCTTACGGACAGCACACAGACTGAGTTTGGAAGAGAACTCCAAAGCAGACTGACCTTTTTCCCAGGTACGCTTCTCATAAGAACCTTGGAATGGTTAATGACAGATGTCCACGAATACATAATGGAAAAGCAGCAGGCACGGGAGCGGTCCATCTTGGAAGCTGCTAACCCACCTCCCACCATTAACCCCCCCCCCCCCCAGCACTGCGTCCGGGTGGTGGGAACTACCAAACCCCTCCACGGTACATCAGGTGCCACACGTGTAACCAGCAGGGCCACATGCAGAGAGACTGTCCCAGAAACAGAAACCACTCCACGTGGAATACTCCAACTAATTCCCCTCCCCAGCGACAGTGTGTACCCCAGGGGACCGAAGGTGCAGTCCTTCCTCCCCAGCGGCAGTGTGTACCCCAGGGAGCAGAAGGTGCCGTCCTTCCTCCCTAGCGGCAGTGTGTACCCCAGGGAGCAGAAGGTGTCGTCCTTCCTCCCCAGCAACAGTGTGTACCCCAGGGAGCAGAAGGTGTCGTCCTTTCCCCCCAGCGGCAGTGTGTATCCCAGGGAGCAGAAGGTGCCGTCCTTCCTCCCCAGCGGCAGTGTGTACCCCAGGGAGCAGAAGGTGCCGTCCTTCCTCCCCAGCGACAGTGTGTACCCCAGGGAGCAGAAGGTGCCGTCCTTCCTCCCCAGCGGCAGTGTGTACCCCAGGGAGCAGAAGGTGCCGTCCTTCCTACCCAGCGGCAGTGTGTATCCCAGGGAGCAGAAGGTGTCGTCCTTCCTCCCCAGCAACAGTGTGTACCCCAGGGAGCAGAAGCTGTCGTCCTTCCCCCCCAGCGGCAGTGTGTATCCCAGGGAGCAGAAGGTGCCGTCCTTCCTCCCCAGCGGCAGTGTGTACCCCAGGGAGCAGAAGGTGCCGTCCTTCCTCCCCAGCGACAGCGTGTACCCCAGGGAGCAGATGGTGCCGTCCTTCCTCCCCAGCGGCAGTGTGTACCCCAGGGAGCTGAAGGTGTCGTCCTTCCCCCCCAGCGGCAGTGTATACCCCAGGGGGCCGAAGGTGTCGTCCTTCCCCCCCAGCGGCAGTGTGTATCCCAGGGAGCAGAAGTTGCCGTCCTTCCTCCCCAGCGGCAGTGTGTACCCCAGGGAGCTGAAGGTGTCGGCCTTCCTCCCCAGCGGCAGTGTGTACCCCAGGGGCCCGAAGGTGTCATCCTTCCCCACCCCCCCCAGCGGCAGTGTGTATCCCAGGGAGCAGAAGGTGTCGTCCTTCCCCCCCAGCGGCAGTGTGTATCCCAGGGAGCAGAAGGTGCCGTCCGTCCCCCCCCAGCGGCAGTGTGTACCCCAGGGAGCAGAAGGTGCCATCCTTCCTCCCCAGCGGCAGTGTGTACCCCAGGGAGCAGAAGGTGCCGTCCTTCCTCCCCAGCGGCAGTGTGTACCCCAGTGGGCCGAAGGTGTCGTCCTTCCCCCCCAGCGGCAGTGTGAACCCCAGGGAGCTGAAGGTGTCGCCCTCTCCCCCCGGTGACAGCTTACCCTAACAAGGGGAGACACCAATCTCCCAGACGGCGCAGATGGGACCATGGTCTCTGTGCCTGACCAACCGGGATGCTGGACAGCCTGTCCAGATCCCCAACTACCCTCACTGGGACAACCAGAGGAGGGGGTAAGTACAAATTCCCCTCCCCAGCTAACTCCTAATGTGGCCCCAGGGTTAACAGAGGAAATGTTAACCCCCACTGACCCCCACCTTTCCCTGGCTACTGAGCCGGAATATGTCCCAAGTACCCCAGCAGAAGAGCTGACAGCGGGGCAGAGTGCAGTCGGCCTCTGTCCTCCCTTTGTCCCTTGTACAGAGCAGAATGTCCTGCAGGTTATACCAGCAGAAGAGCTGGCATCAGGCCAGAGTGCCGCTGGCCTCTGCCCCTCAAGTCCCCTCAGCGTGTTGCCCCATCACCACAGCGAAATATCCAGGTGCCTGGTTAGACTTCCCCCCAAAGGGGAGATGTGTGACGAAGTGCCCTTCGCCACTTTGTCCTGGAGAGGACTTATTGTCAGCCTCCTGCCCTGCGACTATGGCCCTGGGACATATTGCCCTTTAAAAACAGTATTTGGCCATACCAGAGTGTATGTCCCTCATTCTGGCCCTTTAAATACAGGGGGGTCATTCGGTACTTGCCCTGTGTGAGCGGTGATACCCCAGATAGCTATGCCATGGAGCCCATTCATATAATGAAAGACTATGGGAAAGATTTTAGCTACATGGCAATTGAACTGTGTGTTATGTGTAAAAGGTGACTTTATGTATTTTAAAGTGGTTTATGTTTTTTTTTTGCAACCATGTGCTCAATGGAGTCTGCCTCTATTCCTGGATAATTGGATTACTTTCCCCATTGTCTCCAGTACAGAGGCGTCTGTAAAACCTGTTTGTAAAATGTATTTTCCCACTCCTTGAAATGTTTATTGCTGTGAATACTGTATGAAGTGTGCGTTTGTTTTGTTCTTGAAATGTGAGTAAAGGTGAATTGTAGTACTGCTGATGGGTTGTCAAACTAGAGAATTGACCAACAAATACTTTTGTCCGGACATCCCCAGGCCGATCCGTTGGGATCAGACCGTGTATGCCGGCTTATGGTCACGGGGGAGGTGTGTAACGCAACCCATCACTGTTTTACCCTGTTTTATGGTTATTTAATTATTATGGTTAAAATATGATCCTACTATTATACTGTATGTATGTTGGTTTATGCTCTGCAGAATATTAGCCCAGACTATTGCAGACCTTGGCATAATAGATAATCCTATTACAGAGACTCCTCATAAGATAAGGAAGTCTATTGTATAAAGTGTTTTCATTCTCAGACATAAGAACAAAGAAGGATGATCTAATCAATGTCTGATTGTATCAAAGTTGCCAGGTAGCCTCACGGAGGTGTGACCCACCTATTGTCCCTCTATGTGTATTGTGTGGCCAACTATGGGGGATGTGTATTGCCTGTGGGAGGAGATGTGTATATATATCTCTGCACAACAAAATAAAGACAGTATTCATTTGACTCCCAATTGAGTGTCGTCCAATATGGGAGGTTGGGGATGGTGAGACTGTAGTGCTTCTTGGATATTTTACCGTATACCAGCGGAGATATTGGATTTGTGTTCCAACTCCGTTACAGTAGAAATCAAGTTTAACAAATAATCAGTGAACGTATTCTCAGTAATATGAAGAACTATATATTGGATTTATGTAGGCCAAATCCTCAAGTAAACTGCCTGCCAAGATATAGGTAGTAATAGCCTCAGAAACTCCAATCAGCCACACAATTCTATAGACTGATAATACTTAATCATATTATTAGGGGGTAAAAAAGATCTTAATGCCGCAAAGTATAAAGTATATATCTCTCATTTAAATACCTGCATCATATATATTTATTAATAAATCATGTAGAAAAAAAACATTATAATCATGTAGTAAAATTACCCTTTGATGTTGTTGTTTAGATGTTCAGTCATGTCAGACTCTCTGTGACCCTATGGACTGCTGCACTCCAGGCACATCTGTCAGCTCTGAAATCCATTAAACTCATGTTAATTGCTTCAATTACCTCATCTATCCATCTCTGCCTCTGTCATCCCGTACTTAGTGTGCCTTCCATTTTTCCCAGAAGTATTAGAGTGTTCTCTAGGGAATACAGTCTTTTAATCATATGGCCAAAATATTAAGGGTTTAACCTAATGATCATACCTTCCAGTGAACAGTTTGGCTTGATTTCCTGTTGTATGGATTGCTTGGATCTTCTTGCAGTCAAAGGAACTTTAAGTAGTTTTCTCCAACTCCACAATTCAAAGGCCTGGTCATCCTCACTAGCCCCAGCTCCACCCTCCATGCTAGGTCCAGCTAAACAGTGCTCAGAGAGCATTGACTCCCTTTGCAGAGGAGCAATATCACTAAATGCTGCTATTCTCCTCTTAAGTTCTCTAATTTTAGCTTCAAGAGAGGTGACATGCTCATATCTGTCACAAAAGAATGGACCATGCTCCAGCGGTGCATGCATTTGGCAGGATGTACACTGGGTGTGGTTGTCACTGGACTGAATCATGGTTACAAAACTACAGTGGGAAAACAAATCAATATATTTGTACTAGAAAATTGCCCATAAAAAATGACAGGAGTAAAATGGTAAGCCTGGCAATGCTGTTTGCCACACAATGCGAGGCTATGGGCCTCTCCTGCTTTTGAATGATCACTTTCGGCGCTCCTTGCGAGCCCCACAATTAGCGCCTTTGGCTCTCATCTCGTGGCTCGATTGAGCGCCGTCGGTGCTCATTGCAAGGCTCTCACCCTCTGTACTTTATAGGCGTCGCGCTTGAGTGTTACTGTCTTGGGTTGTGTTACTGCCTAGGGTTAATTGTTACTGCCTTATGGTAAATGTTAGTGGCTTGGGTTAAGTTTTCCTGGCTTGCGTTAAGTGTTACTGCTTAGGGCTCATTTTTATGTCCTATAGGCTAGTTTTACTTCCTTCGGCCTCGTTTTCGTTGTGTTGCGTTTTTTTGGCAGCAATTTTTTTTTTTGCTTAGGCGATTTTTTGGCTGTGAAAAAATGGCAAATATGGCTCAAATTAACTTGCAACCTCACACCCCTGGCTACCCCGCAGTGCTGTGTATGAGTGTGTAGGTTAATTTGAGGCATATTTGTTGTTCCCAGGTGTTTCGAGTTCCGTGGTTTGGCCGTTAAAGTCAGATTTTTGCAAGGCGCACAGTGCATGTTCAGGTTTTAGTCCTAAGTCGTACGGGTCGTAAGTCCCGTGTGCACCGCTGGTGATGAGCGCTCATGGCGAGGCCGGCAATGAGCAACCTAAATGCCGCGGGCCTCATGGTTTGTGGCCCGTAATGGCTCGCCTCGCTTTGCGAGACTTGCAGTTGCGGCCCTCGCTGTGCGAGGGCTGCAAACGTGACCAACATATTAAATGTTCCCCACACTGACAACTATACAGTATATGTGATAAAGAGTGTTGTTCTATACCTTATTCTACAAAAAATCATATATATCTTTATTTTCAGTCTACAATTAACCCCTTACAATTGCACCCCGTCCTTTTATTTAAACTTCCACACTTACTCTAGAACTACACTTACACTAGACCTGTTTTCAAGCTCCCAAGTTAGCTCCTTCCCTGTTTAAATTAGATTCTGACTACTCACATGCAGACTGATTACTGCACATACAGCAAGACAAATAGCAAACACCCTTTCCCTTCTAGCGAGTAATTCACTGATAAGATGCAATTTCCAAATATTTTTTTTTTATTTGAGTTATAGGAGAAGTTGGGGGGAATGTCTTAATTTGGTTGCTAACATATTACTCTTTGGCATTGCTTCTGTGAGCAAAAAACTGAGTAAAGTTCACTGGTAAATCACTACTGAGCTACACAAAAATCTAACCTCTGAGAAGTGCCATCCAAGTGCTTGGTTATATCTTTAACTAGCGACTTGCCCGTCAAAAACATGTCGGTCAATAAAATTTGAAGTCATAGCAATGCTGTTTGGCACACAATGTTAAGCTTTTTATACTCTAAGGACCTTCGGCGCTCATTGCAAGCCTCTCCTCGCATGTCCTTTGCCTCATCTCTATATTTTTTTTAAAAACAAATTAATGAATTAATTGAATAATAAATTAATATAGTTTACCTTTTTCTAAGTAATATATGTTACAATCAATAGCCTCAAGAGGTAACAATCTCTTTTTATTGTCCTGCAGCATATAATGTCCAATGGGACTGTTGCTGGCCTGAGGATATAGTTTTATGAATGTTGTAACAGTTTTTTGTGTAAAGCGCTACTGTAGATGGGTAATGTTAGTGGCAAGTTAGGATTGTAAAATAGCGTTGTTTGTCTATGTGCTACGCAGTTCGGGAGCATTTGCCGTCCTTTGTAATACTGTATTTTGTACCTCGTAGGTTCCTGTGTGAAAGTGGTACGTGGTTGGCATTGTTTTGCGCGGTCCAGGATCCAACCTCTTTGAACTTTATTTCAAATTCTTTCCGAGTGCCCAAAATTTAAAAACTACGTAGCTTTAACCCCACATAAAGGCAGCAACATTTGTCTGAGAAGCAAGGATGCCTCAGTGGAGCTTAAATGCTCAATCTTACACAATTCAGACGTTAATACCGCTACCTCCTATGAGCCAAGGAATCCCTGGGATCCCCTCTCAATACCCTCTACCCCCTTAAGCCTGGTATCCCACGGGATTCTCTCTTACTGCCCACTTCCCTCTATGAGCCTGAGTATCCCCCAAGATTTCCCCCTAATACCCTATGAGCCATGGAGATCCATGGGGACCTAATACTAACCCCTATACCATTGGGGACAGCCCAATGGTTTACTAAGCTGTGACTGGGGGGGGGGTCCTTATGGACCTCCATGGCACGTACAGTTAACAATCAGTAGCAATCTGTAATATCAGCTTGTGCAGGAAGGAATCATGGGATGTGTAATCCTCTGCAGCAGGAAGCAGGAGGAGTCAGACAGTGTTCTGTAGATCTCTGCATTGAGCTGCTGTTGCCTTGAATGTTGGTAAAGGATTAAAATCCATACCCAAATGCAGTGTTTCCATTGGTAGGTAAAGATGCCTATGAAAGCAGCTCTGGGAGTGTGGAAAACAAGTTTTATTTTTAAACTAGCAACTTGCTGGTCAAAAATGACGGCAATAACATTTGAAGCCTGGCAATGCAGTTTGCCACACAATGCGAGGCTATGGCCCCTCTGAGCACCTTTGACGCTCATTGCGAGACGCAACTTTCCTGCTTTGCAATGATCACCTTCAGCGTTTATTGCAGGCCTGTCCCCCCGTGTAGTTTAGGGGCCTCACTATGAGTGTTGCTGCCTTGGGTTAAGTGTTACTGCGGCGTAATAAGTCTTACTGCTTAGTGCTTGTTTTTATGTCTTTTGGCCTCGTGTTACGCCCTCCTGCCTCCTTTTTCGTTGTGCAGCCATTTTTTTTCTTGCTTAGGCAATTTTCGAACTTAAAAAAAATGCCAAATATGCCTCAAATTATCTTGCAACCTCACTCACAGGCTACCTGGCTCTCCCCTCATGCTGTGTGTAAGTTAATTTGAGGCATATTTGTGTGTTTTTCCAGACTTTTCCAGTTCGGGGGTTCGGCCGTTAAAGTCGTATTTTTGCGAGCCCCGCAGTCCATCTACGTGCTTTGGGTCCTAAGTCATACGGGCCATAATTTTGCATCCATCAAAGTCCAGAGGCCTTTCGATGTGGCCTCATTGCAGCTAAGTCCCACGTGCCTCAACTGCTCGCTTTGCGAGGCTCGCGGGCGACCACTCGCCTCGCGTGACAACAACTGGCAGTACGACAACTATATATGTGATAAAATAAGTCTGTGTATAGAATTAATCAATGCAATGGGTGTGTGTCTGATATAAGCAGCATGTGTTAGATTAGAAAAAATCAAAAACAGGGAACTTATATATACATTTAACTTCCATCAATGGAAATAGGCCAAAATCCTGCTGCTCTATAAAAAAAATGAATCCAATAGAGCTCCTTCCTTGAGGAGGTCCCATGTAGACTAACGTTTTCTTTTATCTTGTCTTCGCCTTATATACTATTTTTTTTGTGGATTCTGATTAGCTGAAATATATGTCAGTCGTACTTCAGCCAATCAGAACTGAGTATTTGAATTACTCCCGCCCCATATCTGATTGATTAAAAATGTAACTAATTAGAATGCATGGATTAAAATCTGTGAATTCTGATTGACAAGACTTTTTAACCAAACAGATATGGAGTGGGAGTAATTCAAATAATCAGTTCTGATTGGCTCCATGCTAACAGGTTAATATTCATGCCATGGGGCCATATGGTCACCCATGGCTAAACTTAGACGTAGTGGATTCTATTATGAATTAGACTTCATGGTGGTAGTGTTTGATTACTATTTTATATGATGGAAGAAATATACAAAACGTATTTGAATAAATTATAGTTTCAGCATATATCAGTGGTAACTTTATAAATCTATGTTAATTTGAGTTTGTTCTGAAGTAACCAGTTGTAATTGTGCTTTTTAACACATTACATTTTCTTTAATCAGAATTACACAAGAAATGAGACCACATATGTTTATTTTATTTTATTTTATCTTTTTAATTGTTCTATTTATAATTGAATACCCTCTAATATCTTTAGTATTTGATAGGACCCACATCATGAGATTATTCACTTTATATTATGAATTATACATGGATAATTCAATACACTTCCATATCTTTAGTATTATTTGGTAGCACCCACAGCATGAGAATTATGTTATAAATTATATATGTATAGAACATCATTATTCACTCACTTAATGTAGTTATTTGATTTTCACTATGTAAATGTATTTATTCTAATTCACTGCAGTGTATGGGACAAGATGAGTTACAATGATGGGTATAGGTGTATATTAATTTGATTTGTATCTTATACTGAAAATAATTTTCAGGAAGCCCTATTGCACACACTTTGTAATCAGTGCACTGTATTTTAATGAAATCACTCACTATTGATAATCATATGTTACTTTACATTCATAATAAAAATAACTTCAATTATACTTAACCAATACTAACTGCAAGTGCAGATATGTTATGATATATTGCTTGTGTTGATCTAATCTGTTTATTTATATACGTATGATTTTTTGAGTGAGCAATGTCCTGTGGTCATAGTGCCTGCAACTATTATAATCACTTTTTGTGTTGATGGGATGTGCCTTATGTTTGGACTCCAGTGTTCAGCTTTCTTTTCTCTCATTTCTTTCTGTGAATTAATGTAAAGATAAAAGCTAACAAAAGGTTAATCCAGGTTTACACTAATGATTTACCCTTTAAAAAAAAAAAAATGCCTGGCCTCCCGGCCTCCATTGAAGCTGGTGTAATACACACATGCCAGATGCTGTCTAGGAGTAGCACTGTGGCAATTCCTGTATGCCCCACATATGTCCCTTATAATTTTATGTTGTCTTTGACAGATGGCTAGCTGAGATAGAGTAGTTAACTCTTTGGTCCACATATTGTGGATATTAGAGGGCAAACAGCGGGTCATGCAACCTCCGCTATACAATTGTTATAGATTATTACAGGCAGCTAATCCTTAAAGACCTCTTTGTATAAAACACAAAAGCAAATCTTATAGTCCACATTTGGACTTGGAAATTAAACACTAAAGGCCCTATTAAATTCACCAAATTGTTGTTCCTAAAGCCCGCAAAAATTACGGCTATTAAATTGGCCTCTTTTAGCTAGCCGAAAAAGATCCGCTGGTTGCCAAAATCAGAAATCTGACCCAGCTAAGCCTTTGATCTTTCAAGCCCGTAAATGTTACAATCGCAAATTGCTATTTTGAAGTCCTCAAGCCAGGAATTTTTTTCACACCAGTAAATGGCAAATGTGGCCAAAAATCCTACGGGTACTAGAGAGGACCCACAAGGGTATTAAACTCCAAAAAGCAAATATAAACACACTACTTTATTTTAAATTACAATTAATAGCACAACATTCTAGAGCTCACAAATCTACAATAAATGAATTTTATTTTTTTCCTGTTTAATTTCCGTGTTATATCGATCCGGGCAATCAATGTGTTAATACATATTATAGAACTCGCATGGACTAGAATATTATATTTATAGATTTTTTTCATATTGCATTATTTCTTGAATCCGGTTCCAATGGCAACTCGGACTTCAAAACTGTAAGTGATGACGGTCTCTTTTACTATTGGCTCTGTCTAAACCCATAACTACAGGTTTGAATAATTTATCATGTTCACGCCTGGAAATGCTACGTGCTGAAGCATGGTTTACAGATTTGGATTTCTGCCATGTCGTTGCAGCCTTTTCTAATTTAATCGTTCTGTATCTCCAGCAAATTATGGGCTGTACGACGGTCACTGTGGGCTTGGAATTTAATCGGGCCCTAAGGATACTAACCTGATGGCTAATGAGTTTAGAAGTTGTTCAATTGTAAAAAAAAAAAAAAACTTTCTGACTTAATGCTAGTGATAATTAAAGTGGAAAGTTGGTCAGGATTTTGTACCCTGTATTGCTGTTCCAATAAGTACTACTCTTACTCTAATTGATTAACCCATGAACCGCATTCCCGCATGCACATTGGAGGTGGCAGGAGAGTCTGGAGGGAGGGAGAGGGGGGGCAGAGGGACGGAGAGAGGGAGGGACGGAGAGAGGGAGGGACGGAGAGAGGGAGGGATGGAGAGAGGGAGAAATGGAGAGAGGGAGAGGGAGGGAGGGAGGAAGATAGAACATGTGCAGAGACAGAGGGCGCACAGAGAGAGGGAGAGGGCGCACAGGGAGAGAGGGAGCAAAGAGAGAGAGGCAGAGGGCACACAGACAGAGACAGAACAGACAATTGAACATACTATTATATGATACCATAATTTATGACTGGCAAGTTACAAGTTCTGTATAACAATAGATATGGTTGAAAGATATGATTGAAATGATTAACTATTTAAGGTCCAAGTAATGCTCTGTTAATTTTATTGAGAATAATAGTCCTAAAACTATTTAGGCAAAGTGGTAGCAATACATTGGATTCATTTGGGGTTGATTTTCAAGTTGTGGTTGATCCAAGACAGTTGTCATACATATTGTTTTAATTTTTTTAATTAATTTTGTAATTGTTTTTTGGATAAGTTTAATAAAGGTAAAGTTTTAACTTGGCTGATAGTCCTTCAACTGAAGAATTGCTGGTCTCATTGGTATACTGTCCTTTTTCTCTCCCCATTCTGAAATCTGGGGGATACCCGGGCTCATAGGGCCTAGTTGGAATTAAAGGGGGAATTCTGGGCGACACCCAGCTTTTAGGGGTAGTTAGTATTAAGGGGGGATCCTAGGGATACCCAGCTCATAGGGGATAGTGTTTCATAGGCAGAGGGGGTCACAAATCCCTGCATTAGGTTTTAAACCCTTCCCAGCCATCAAAATTGGTTTATATAGAGAGCTAGGGATAATGGAGGATGTTAGGGCTAGTGTAGTGTTTTCACGTTAGTAGCTATCATTCCGTATCATTGCTCTAGAGACTACTAAGATTCAGACTCAGTGTCTCATGTGGGCAGGCTGTGAGCATATCTTACAGCTAGAGCTCTCCGGGCTAGGTGTGAGTCAGTAAGTTTTACAGGATTTTCTTTTACGAGAGTCATGGAATAGCTCCATAAATTTGCTTTTCAAAACTCCTGTAGTCAGACATGGAATGGAGGTCACAGTATTTGGTTAATTAATATATTGATCAAATTTACTTTTAGTTTGTTTCATAGCTTTATCAGCATCTTCTGTGAGAATTACTTGTTGTATTTGAGTCAATTGTTAACAACAGGGAATCAATTAGGAATAAATTAAAAATGATATCACTTTATTAATATTGTAGATCACAACGGCGATATAAAAACTAATAAAAATCCAGGATTGAAAACAAACTTTGTAAAAAAAAAAAGGCAAAATGTGTTGGAAAAGATTACCTCCTTAATATTTAAAATAACTATTAGAACTCCCATTGGATGGGGTCCCATCTTTGTCCCATCATGCAGAGCGGTGTCTCTTTTTAAGAAGAATTCTTCAATTATATCTGTGTACAAAGCCACTGTTTGACCTATATGTACACCCAAAACTAACTATGCTGAATAAAAAGGAAATCTTATTGTAGGAGGGTCCTACAATAATAATATACTGTCCAGAAATCCTGCCAGAGTTACTGTTAGCAAAGTATTGTCCCCTTTCTCTTATCACCGTCTCCTATCTATATAGTGGAATTATAATAGTCGTGAAACAGGCTTCAACTAAATATCAATGTAATCAATGTAACATATTTAGAGTGCCTTGTTTGTTGATTCAGTTCCTACTTGTTATGTTTTTAGCCTTGTTATGTATAATCTGTGGAAAATAAAGATATTATTTTATTAATGTTCCTACCCCCATACTATCCGAATTTATACTGTTAATTAGTGTAAAACACGTTTGATCTTGAATTTCATATCCTACTCTTTAGGTATGTCAAATTAATATCAGCACCTTTAATTATTAGTAGTTTATGCTTTAATTCTAATAGGTGCAAAAATATGATAGTACAACTAATAGAGCAAACAGTAGGGGCACATATTGAAACATAAGTATACTTAGAACCATTAATGGTTGCAATTAGTAAAATATAACCTTTTTTATTTTTATAAATTAAATGCATTTGTACATTCACAGATTTGTGAAACAATTTTGCAGTACCAATTGCTTTATTTGTATTAGAAGATAATTAAAATAATGAATATTTTTTATGAAAAAAAATTGGTGCATGTTTTAGATGAAAAATGAGTCTCTTGTAATCTAATGGATTAAAGCTATAATATTTAAATGTTAAACGCCTTTTATGTGGAGCATTAAAATAATTTACCTCATGTGATATACATTTTAAATTCACCATTTAAAACTAAAAAGAGAAACAAAGAAATAAGAACTTGAATCTTAGATCCACAAAAGATAGTGTAATAGATAAAACTGCATTTTTTTTAAATTAAAAATATGTTAAACTAGAATATTGCCCGTCAAAAAATGACGGCAATGAAATTGTAAGTGAGCTAATGCTGTTTGGTGTATGGTAATCAAATAAATAATACATTAATAAAGTAATATACTTTACCTATTTTGAAGTAATATATGCAGGAAGCATTGTGTTGAAGAGCTGGCAATCTGTTTTCATGTTGCTGCAGCATACAATGTGTGTTTTCAGTGCTGTGGAGCTGCTGTGTAAGTGTCAGCAATGTGTGCAGTGTGTAGTGTAAATAGTGTGCGTGCGCGAGGGTAGCTGTGTACTTCCGTATTGTGTAAGTTAATGTTGTAAAATGGCGCCTAATGTGTGGTACGCAACTGTGGCTGATTTTGCGTCCTTGTTCTTGGATCTCATCCGGCTTTTTCAGAAAATCTGTATGTGTTTGGTGGTGTCTTGCGTCTTTAGGGTCCTGTAGCCTCGTTTTGGTTTTTTTTTGGGGGGCCATTTTTTCTCGCGCCTTTGGCACTCCTTGCCAGCAACTACGGCCCTAGCTAAGCGAGCCCACAGTGTTAGCAACAACCCGCACAGGGTAGGTAAGTAGATTTTTAACCCTTTACAGGTTTAGTTTTGTGTTTTATTTCATGTAATTTTTTTTAATATAATTTAATGTTAAATATTTTTTTGTCTTGATGTAGAAAGGATTGCCATCTCAGATGATCTCTTTTATTTCTTCCGTCTACTTCACAAGGCAAGCTCCCAGTTGTTATTCAACTTATCATGGCATGAAATTGAATGTCAAATGTAATATATAAAGTAACCACACCTAAACCCTATTGAGCATCTGTGGGGCATCCTCAAATGGAAGGTGGGGAGTGCAAGGTCTCTAACATCCACCAGCTCTGTGATGTCATTATGGAGGAGTGGAAGATGACTCCAGTGGTAACCTGTGAAGCTCTGGTGAACTCCATGCCTATGAGGGTAAAGGCAGTGCTGGAAAATAATGGTGGCCACACAAAATATTGACACTTTGGGCCCAATTTGTACATTTCCACTTAGGGTTGTACTCACTTATGTTGCCAACGGTTTAGACATTAAGGACTGTGTGTGGAGTTATTTTGAGGGGACAGCAAATTGACACTGTTATACAGGTTGTACACTTACTATTTTACATTGTAGCAGAGTGTCATTCCTTCATTGTTGTCACATGAAAAGATATAATAAAACATTTACAAAAATGTGAGGGGTGTACTCACTTTTATGAGATTATGTATGTATGTATGTATGTATATATATGTGCATGTGTGTAAGCTTAAAGGAAGCCATGTTTAAAAATGGCTATGGATTGAAGAGTGAGGCATTTGTGGGCACATTTGCATGTCCCAGCTCAGCTTCCCAGAATGCAGTGTAATAACTGTTTTTCTCCAAATTCTGAGCTAGGAGCAGGTTTTTTAACTTGCTTTAGACATTTAAATGTGAACACAGATGTACTACTTATTTAATATAAATGTGTGTATATGTATATATATATATATATATATATATATATATATATACCGAAAATATTACAGGCATTAGACACTCGCTGAGAAAAAGGGAGACATTTTTCTACTTACACAGTGTGAAGACAAAATGTATGAACTTTATGTAGAAAAGCTAATTTTGTATGGTCAAACCCCATCTAAGATTATATGCACCAAGGACAGATATGCTGTGACCAGTTGAATTCATTGATGCATTTAGAAACATGGCAATATCATAATGTGTATAATGAAATAAAACATCTAGTTATAACATGTCTTATAAGAAGTAAGAAAATCTTTCTACATTACAGAAAAAAAGATGTTTATTCCTGATCAGATTTGTTTTCTGTAGCTGTGAATCCAGGGGGGTTTCGTACAATTTTTAAGGGCAGTGAAATAAGATTGGTAAACAGAAATATTTAGAAACTGAATGAGGCGCCTGTTCAGTTTTATAGGGATGTGAGCACTTCCTCTTTTTTCACAGACTAGCACTGCTCACTGCTGATTATGATGCTGATCTCACTCTTGGAACAAACATGTCTGCCCACTGCCAGGAAGACTACTGTACCCAGTGGTTCAAAGATCAGGTTTGAAGAGAGTGGTACAGCCACCCTGAAAATTGTAACTGATATTTTATTATGATTAAATGTTATACTGCTCGTCACAACACCACCAAAATTATCTCTGTTCCTCTTGTTAAAAAAGAGACTAATGATAATAATGATAAGACCAAATTGATCAAACTCTGTTTAAGGTTTTAAAAATAAATATCAACCAATAACCAACACATTGGCCCCTATTCAATTGAGCAATTGTTATTATACTGGAGCCGTAATGTAGCCCATAAACTAATTTGCTATTCAATTGGTGTCTTTTAGCTACCCACAAATGATTTGCGGGTTACAGGCTGAAAATCCCTGCGGTTGTCAAAATCGTATCTCCACCACATCTAAGCCTTTGATCTTTCAAGCCTGTAAATGTTACAATCACAAATCGCTATTCAATTGCTACAATTCCTCAAGCCCGCAATTGTTTTCACACCCGTAAATATCAAATGTAAAAGAAGATCCTACGATTACCAGATTGGACTTGCAAGGAGGTTAAACACCTGATCGTAGCACTGTAAATGCAAATAAAAAATCAATACTGCAAATTTAAAGACGGGGAAAGACATTCAAATTAATTGCACAACAGTCTCAAGCTCACACATCTGCAATCAAAAATTATTTTTTTAACGTTTCTCTTCCATGTTATATTAATGTCGGGAGTTAATACATATCTTTCTACCCACATGGACTATAACATTTTCTTCATTCATTTTTATTTTGTACATTGCCAGATTGTGAGTCTGATCGCATATCGGACTTCTAAACGCAAATTGATTGACGGTTAACCTCCATGTTTTACTGACGTCATGATGACAGTCTCATTTACTCTTGGCTGTTTCTAAATCTGTAGTTACGGCCTTGCTTAATTGATCATGTTCTAGCAACCCTTTACACAATATTTCCTCCTGCCACCTTCTTCCTCCTCATATCCCCATGCATTTTGCTCAGGCTCTTCTTCAGAAACTCTTCCCCTTCAAGTATCCAACATAACCTCTCTCCTCGTCTTTCATGCCCTCCCCTCTGCAGATTGCATTATCTGTCCACTAGGGGCAGATACCATATTACATAATAGTGCCATTCACTCTACACCAGATCCCTTCCCTCTCCAACTAATGAATAACCTAACTTGTCATAACTTCCTTCCTATGTAAACTTTCACTTCCTTCCCAACCTTGCTCTTCCTTATCTGCTTCCGCCCAGGTTTCTGTCTCTTCCATTGCCTTTAGATTGTAAGTAGCAAGTTTCCAGTCTTTGGAAAAACAGGGCCCTCCATTTTCTGCAGTTGTCAATATTGCATATTTCCTTGTTCTTATCCCCTGTACAGTGCTACGGAATATGTTGAAGCATTACAAATAAAAGTTAATAAATAAAATAAAAATTATGCTCTGAAATGCTACTTATGGGTGCATGGTTTATGGTTTAGGCTTTTGGTCAGGTAGCTGTGTGCTTGATCAATGGAATCACTCTGTAACTGTCTCAAATTTCAAGCCCGCAGACTTACGGCCACTATGACAGCAACTGTGGGCAATTAAATAGGGGCCATTGTCTCTTATGATTGCCATCTCCTTTAAAACCCCAAATATTGCTATTTCAGCTGATCTTATACATGTTACTACATGTATATACATAACTATTTGTTCTTGTTCATTCCCTCAGTCGTGAAGACTCTCTCTGACCATTTGGACCGCAGCACACCAGGCACATCTGACTTTCTGATTGTGCTTATCCATAAGGTTTTCTTTGAAGATATACTAGAGTGGGTTGCTAGTTCCTCCTTCAGCGCTCTGACCTGCCCATCTTTGTTGACCGTACATGATATAGCTCACAGCTTTATTGAGGTACACAAGCCCTTTCACCACAACAAGGCTGTGATCCAGAAGGAGACATAACAACTAAATGGAAACAAAAAGATTTACCTTTCTTTTATCTTACTCATCAAATAAATCATACGTTAATAAGGGAAAGATTGTCAAGTACCTTAAATTACATTGATATGTTTAAAAGGATCTGGACACAATGGCTTTGCTTGAAATATGCTAAACAGCTGATTCCTTACTTAGACCATGATGAGGACATGGCAGAAATGTTATTAAACTGAAGACATTATAAATATGACTATGATATGCATTTGACTAAAGCATTGAAAAGTATTTGACAGACAAAAAAATGTTTTTAAAAACACATTTTAATGTAAGATTATATTTTTGTTTGTTTGTTTGGGATTTTTGTTGTTAGATTGCAGAGCTAGTTTATGTAAACATGACTAATATTAAGTAATATTACAAAATAGGTGAGAGAGGAGGAAAGGAGAGGAAAATGTAAAAAGAAAAAAGAAAACCTGATTGACTTGAATATAAAAAGTCCCTTGAATTGTGAAATGCTTGTGTGTCACAAAATATGGGCCCTATTCTGTTGCCAAGATTGTAATGTTACACATACTTAAAGTTGTAAGTAAAGTTGCCACATATTCTATTATTCTATTAGCTACTCTGTTATAAAAACGTTCAAATTAATTAATTACAATATTATTATTCATAATCATATTACTGTATAAGCCGACCCGTGTATAAGCCGAGGCACCCATTTTACCACAAAATACTGGGTAAAATGAGTGACTCTGTGTCCCCCTCTCTCTCTGTGTCTCTTCTCCCCTCTCCCTTCCCTGTGTCTCTTCTCCCCTCTCCCTTCCCTGTGTCTCTTCCAGCCTCTCCCTTCCCTGTGTCTCTTCCCCCTCCCTTATCACCCTCCTCAACCCCATTCCTCAACCTCCCTCCTCATCCTCAACCTCCCTCCTCATCCTCAACCTCCCTCCTCAACCTCCCTCCTCATCCTCCCTCCTCATCCTCAACCTCCCTCCTCATCATCAACCCCCTCCTCAACCTCCCTCCTCATCCTCAACCCCCTCCTCAACCTCCCTCCTCAACCCCCCATCCTCAATCCCCCTCCTCAACCCCCCAATCCACATCCTCTCTCCTCAACCCCCATCCTCAACCCCCCATCCTCAATCACCCTCCTCAACCCCCCCATCCTCATCCTCTCTCCTCAACGCCCCATCCTCAACCCCCCTCCTCAACCTCAACCCCCCTCCTCAACCCCTCCTCCTCATCCTCAACCTCCCTCCTTATCCTCAACCTCCCTCCTCAACCCCTTCCTCAACCTCCCTCCTCAACCCCCTCCTCAGCCTCAACCCTCCTTCAACCTCAACCCAACTCAACCTCAACCCCTCCTCAACCCCCCATCCTCATCCTCTCTCCTCAACCCCCCATCCTCAACCCCCCTCCTCAAACCCTCCTCCTCAACCTCCCTCCCCATCCTCAACCCCCTCCTAAACCTCAATCCTCATCCTCAATGCCCTCCTCAACCTCCCTCCTCATCCTCAACCACCTCCTCAATCCCCCCATCATCAACCCCCTCCTCAACCTTCCTCCACAACCCCCCCATCGACATTCCCCCCATCCCCATCCGCAACCACAACCCCCATCCTCAACCTCCCTCCTCAACCTCAACCCCCCTCCTCAACCTCAACCCCCCTCCTCAACCTCAACCCCCCTCAACCCCAACCCCCCTCCTCAACCTCAACCCCCCTCAACCTCCCTCAACCCTAACCCCCCTCCTCAACCCCCCTCCTCAACCTAAACCCCCCTCAACCCACCTCCTCCACCTAAACCCCCCTAAATACCTCCCCCCTCTCCCCTCACTTACCTGCTTGTGCTCCGGGCTCCGCTCCTTGACCCGGCGCGCATGTTAAGTCACATGCGCGCCGCGTCATTAGCATATACTGGGTGCCGGCACCCGGTATATGCTAATGACGCGGCGCGCATGTGACATCACATGCGCTCCGGCGCCGGATCAAGGAGCGGAGGCCGGAGCACAAGCAGGTAAGTGAGGGGAGAGGTGGGAGGTATTTAGGGGGGTTTAGGTGGAGGAGGGGGTTGAGGGGGGTTTATGCTGAGGAGGGGGGTTTAGGTTGAGATGGGGGGAAGGAAAGAGTCACGGGGGGGGGGGGTAGAGAAACACACAGGGGGGTTAGAGACACACCGGGGGTTAGAGAGACACGGGGGGAGAGTGACTCGAGTATAAGCCGAGGGGCCCTTTTTTGCCTTAAAAAAAGGGCTGGAAAATTTGGCTTATACTCGAGTATATAGAGTAATTATGATTATAATAATTATCCTAATCTCATCCTATGAGATTCTTGCCTTCCACGGAAAAACAATAAATAAATATATATATATTCAAGAGGCGTTACAGATTTATGGTTACAAAATGTGCATTTATTAGAACACAATAATTAATACAAATACATTAATATATGATAATACTATGGAAACAACATCTCTTAACTTAGCAGAAAGGCATTCTAAAACTACCAATTATGTCCATGTGTGAATATGAGAGTATGATACTGAATTAGATAAGACTTCAAAGTCTGTATTAAATATCTGTTGCTTTTCCAATTAGTGTGGAATGTGCACATTCCAGAGAAATAAGACACAGACACGGTGTTTCTGTATAGTAGTTCTCAAAGCGCTCTGTATTAAAATGGCAGTTTACACGTTTATATGTAGAAAACGTTATCTGATCAAACGTCACATGATTCCTTTGTCTAGGAATTAATAGCTTTATTGATTGGTTCAAAATTGCTGCAGTGTGTCGTCATCATACTGGTCAGTTTAGGGAGGAACCGTTCATTTGTCCTTATTTGGTCACGGATGTATGCATCATCAGGCCACTCCCATTTGTAGTTCTGAAGCCATGTTGTTTTGTAGTTTCATCCTCCATTTTAAGTAACCTACTTATATATAAGTGAGTAAGGAATGCAGACAAACATAATAACATGAGAAGACATTTTCCTAATTATCATCCATAACAGTCCCCCCTAAAATGTACTCTTTTTATGTTATTAATGAGTGTGCAACCTAAGAAAAGCAGCTGTACTTATGTTAATGCGTGATGAGGGGTAAACTCCCCCCTAAACACTAGGTGTATATCTGTCCCTGAGGATGAGGTGCATGACTGCTAGAAAGCCCTAAACATCTGTGCTGTGAACGCCCGTTCTTCTTTGTACATTTGAGTAGCCATGGCTTACCCATGGCCCCTCCTGCCACTGTCACAGACAAGTCAGATGCCTTTCCCTAGCCCCTTGTATCAGGAACATGTGGGACAAGGGGTTTATGTGGAAACCTCACTCCTAGATACAATAGACCGTAACACTCTATGTGACTCCTCACAGTTGTCATCATCACAAAATTCTCGGTGCACAAAGGTTGATGTGACTCCAGTAACTGACTTCATAGAAATATGTTCGGACACATGGGGTAATACAGCAGGTAACAAATGCAAGAATTATCAGTATTGAAAGAAAGACAATGTCAACTTGTAACAATACTCTCTGCCACCCAAACCATTTATCCCAATAGTCTGTGTTTCCAGAATTCTCCTTCAATTCTTGTGCCAAGTTGTTTAGTTCTTTAATGGCTAAAGTAATCTTACCGTTTGGACCAATATTATCAGGTATGTAGGTGCAACAGTTGCCAGTGTCGGTGTCGGGGAGCATTTTACACTCCCCCCCCCTTTCTAGCATGTCTAGTGCCATTCTATTCTGGAAGGCCATGTGTGATGTGGCCTTCAATTGTTCTGCAACTCCTTGCAGAGCGTCTCTTGTATAATCCACAAACCTTTGTTGGTTATAATATATATATATATATTGATTCAAGCAACATTTTATTTACACCAATCATTGGTATCAGTGATTCAAATCCTGCTGCTATCTGGTTTCGGCCCTTGAACTCATCAGGCACCCCCCTTGGGACTCCAATAGGATCTATGTACACATGGGAATCAAAACTTTCTCTAGGTTCAGATGATGATGTATGTCTCTTCCTTCTGGACTGTGTCTGAGGAACATTATCTAGATCACCATAATAGGTTGGAACAATGTGTAACGGCATTATGGCTTTAGTCATGGTACGTTCCCCACGCCATACTCCTGACAGTCTTACCCTGAGTTTCATATCTCCACACAACCAATATACGTCCCCCAAAGATTGTGTCTGATTGACTAGCATGGTGGCTGAAGTGACAAAACCCACTTGGGAACCTCTGTAAGTTGAACCCCTGAGAAACGTTTCTCCTGTAACACGTATAATTTCCAGGGTACTCAGTTATACCTCTCCCTGGGTGGGGATTACTAGTCATCACAGGGTACGTTTTCCTCCATTGTTCACTTCTTCTGGACCTGCCGTCTTTTGCAATTCTTTGAGCAATCTTAAATCTGTTGGCAGAGTCTGCATTGTATAAATGTTTATTTCTCCATCCACCTCTCTCCTTTCCATTTCATGTGATACCATTGCTGCCTTCTTAGTCATCTGGTCTGCTAGATGGTTTCCTCGTGCTTCGTCTGAATTTAGCTTCCCATGTGCCTTTACTTATAGTATGGCTACTTCTTTCGGAAGTGTTAAAGCATCTAGTAGTTCACGGATGGCTTTGTCATGCTTCACTGGAGTACCTGCGGCTGTCATGAATCCTCTAGCTCTCCAGATTACTCCAAAGTCTTGAGTCACTCCCAGAGCATATCTTGAGTCTGTGTAGATGTTGGCTCGGACTCCTGTCGCAACCTCACAGGCCTTGGTCAATGCAATCAACTCTGCTTCTTGTGCTGACATGGAGGGAGGTAGTGAGAAGGCTTGCATCACATCTTTTTCTGTAGTCACAGCATATCCTGTGTGATCTTTCCCATTCTCATCAGCCTACCTTGATCCATCCACATACAGAGTGATGTCTGGGTCTGTCAGGGCAAGTTCTTTTACATTCGCAAGGTGTGAGGTCTCCATTTCCATTTGTTGAAGGCAGTCATGGGGTGGATTTGTGAGTCCTGGGACTGCATATGGGTCTCTGGCTTGTATACTGGGAGTGCTGTCTGCTTGCCAGTGGAGATTCTTCTTTTCCACTCCTTCCTCTTCCTCTGCAGATTCCTTCCCACCATTTTAATGCAGCTCCCATTGTCTTCCATCCATCCGGTGCGAACTTGGATATTGCAACATGTGGAATTTCTGTATCCCAATGCTTGTAGAGCACTTCTGCTTCTTGTGGGAGCTCCACCGTAAGTGCACTATCTCCTGCTGCATTGTTGTACAATGTCTTTAGGTTTAAGGTGACCTGCTTCAATTTAGTGAGACTTGCTTCATATTGGAAATCTCGGCCTGGAAATGTTTATTCCACAGCGTGCAATATAGAGGGTCTTGTGTCTCATCTGTGAGCGTCTGGCCGTTTCCACCACCTTCCAGTAGACGTCTTTTTACATATAGATTGGTTATTCCTGAGTTTGGGTTCAAAATCAGGTTGTACAATCAGGCTGTACAAAAGTATCCATCTTCCTTTCTCCCCCCTCTGGAAATGGTAAGAGAGTGGCTGGATTGAGAACATAGCATCTCTGTAAAGTAACATTGTCTGGTAGAAGGAGGGAACATTGCAGACGGAGGTGTCTGGCTGTAGTCATGTGCTTAGGTAGTCTGCTGTATGATGGCTGCAATATTATGTGGTGCCAGAACTGTCAGAGGATAGCCACGGACTATATACATCATATGTGTAGAAGGATTAATTCGGGGGTTAAGGGCTGCCTGTTTTCTTTTCCTGTATTTAATGTTTGCAAACTATTCAAATATAAACTCCATTTTGGATTAAATTCACATGCAAAATCTTTCTTCCAAATCACTTACTATAACATTCTAGGAACTATTCGCTTCAGTCCCGTACTTAACTTACAATAATTCCCAACTAACACTCCACTTCTTCCTTCATAGTTACCATAAGTGGAACAGTGCCTAGGTGAGGTCTGGCACTTACACAAACATAACAATTAGTCTTATTATGTGACTCTACGTTATATGTCGTCCATTCCAGTCATAAATTGAGGTCTGTGAACCCAGTCTCATTTGCTAGGGGTTCCTTCGTACCTAGGTTCACTGATATCAGTCGTTTGGGGTAATGCCTGAGTGTGTTGTACTTGCATTAGTCCTTCTGATATGAGTGGTGCATTTAGATCTCTGAGCATAAATTTACCAATCCGTCCTTTTGCTTCTCCTCTAACCCAGTCACCCAGTAGGTATGTACCTGCGTCTGTGGGTCTGGGCCACCCATTAGGTATGTACCTGCGTCTGTGGGTCTGGGGGTAAGTCGCATGTTAGCTCCAGTCTTGCCATTTGGCGAGCATTTGCCTGGCTTTATTAGAGTCATACGTTCAAGTAAAGGGCTTCCACTCAAATCTGTTCTATCTGAGGCACTCTGTGGTCTGTAGCCCCAAGCTGTCCCAATGTTCCATCCTACAGCTTCCCAATGACTACAATCTTTTCCCCAAGTCTGGTCTGTAACACATATGTGTATACATGTGCTGTGAGTGTCTTTGTACAAGTTACATTGTTGAGTCACGCTTAGCTGTTGGCAACATACAACATGACAATAATCAAAGGAGAATGTGATCATATGTGGTTTAGATGGATTGTACCAAAATGTAATACCATCTTTCTTCTCACTAATGAATGCAGAAGGTTCTACTTTAGTTAAGAACAGACAGAAAAGGATATGTGTTATGATCATCATGATGTTGGCTGCTGTGGGTCTGGTGCTGCTTGCAATAAGATGCATGGATCCAAGTAGGCCGTCCTTCAAGTTTAACTGAAGAACTTGAAAGGGATCATCATATCTGGATTTCAGAGGATTCTTTTTCACAAATCTCTTAACCAGGACCCAAGCTCCAGGAATTAGATGATGAGTACCAGTGTCTACTTCTGGATCTGGAATAGGAGAAAACACTTGTGCATGTATTTTAGTCAGTGCTTGAGATAAAACAATCACATAATCAATAAATACATCAGATTTAAACTTCAATTGCTGAGGATAATAAGGATCTCCTGAGGGGACAGAGAAAAAAAAAAAAAAAACTTCCCTTCTCTTCAATCCTTCCACAAAGGCTGCTCCCAGCAGGAATGATATATTACCCCTGGCTGTTTTATCCTGTATAGTATTTGACAAATTAATAGCCTGATTTACTGTTTCATCCGGAGCGCATTCTATTAATAACTCACAGAATTCTGTATCACCGTTGCAGACAGGCGTGTAGGAGTTGATTTACATGAGCAGAGATTGCTAATAAAAGCTTAAGAAGCTTAATAAAACATTGAATGTCTCTGATAGCTTCCTTTTAAGAAAGATTAATATTCCCAAGGAGTAGTGGATACAGGGCACTGACTCCAGCAGAGGTAGCATAGTAAATGCTTCGTCATAGGTTTTAAAAGGGGTTTGGTCCTAAAGTTTAGTCCACTCCCATTTGTAAGTTGGGAGCCATGATGGGGCGGTGGCTGTGTGTTAAGAATTTCATGGTGTCTTTGTTCCACAACCCACTAAAATGTAGCAAACACCATTCTTCTCTCAATAATACAGACAGACATATTTTCACATAAAACTCTAATACGCACACAGAGTAGATGGGAGGAGGGAAGGGGAGTGGTTTGCTTTGCTTTGTCATAAGATGGGGTGGCCAATCCCTCTCATACAATGCAAACCGGTCACCTCCCTCTTCAAAGAGTACAGTATCGAACACACAGAAACTTCAGACAAAATATTTCAAAAGAATACACGCATACGTATGTACTTCACAAACACACCTGTCTTACACTTACAAACAAGATAAACTATAAATCCTCCACTGATTTCAGTGATGGACACAAATTCTCTAACCTGCATTCCTCAATTGTATTGCAAAGAAAGGAATTACAGTAAATACTCGCAAATTTATTTGCAGCAAAACACAAGATAATCCATCTACTTTATAAACAAAAGCAATCAGAATATTATATAAATGTATGTAAGGAAAAGTTCCTTAATATTTCTGTGTTCATACCTTAAACAGCATAGCAATACAGTAAAACATGTTAACACCTTCAAATACAACCTAGCATTGGCGTAGGAAGAATTCTAGGATTCGTCCTTCAAATAGTTAAACCAGATGGGAGGGGGTGGATGAGGAATTTCTCTCTCCCTCTACAGCTGCGTGACCAAGGTCAAAAAAAAAAAAAAAAACACACACAGAGAGAGATCAGCTTGTAGTTTTTTTTTGTTTTAGGGAGAGAAGTTCTAAACTGCATTTCTTATCAAAACATGCATAACAACCAGCAGTGACATAGCATATAACATTATAATCATCAAACCTTTTCTGCAGAAAACTTTAGATTCAAAAGACATGTGATTTCAAGATCATGCGCAATTATGCGTCACACACACGTTTTTAACCACCCGCAGTGAATGACAGACGTCCCTTAAAGTTTTCAAGCTACTTTTTCCGGCCTGAACATCATGACCCTCAAGGGATATCGTCTATCCAACATGCATAGACATTTCCCAGGGAAAAATATATATATATTTCCCCAGGGCACACATATGCAAGTTCGTATTTGCGACCTCTGGTTTATATGTATCTGTACGACACTGGGTACAAATCATCCGTCTTCCAGATAGTCACAAATACACATGTGTGTGGGTCCTGAACCATATGTCTAAAGAATCTAAACTCACAATATCGACAGACCACACACACACACACACACAGGCAACAGATATCTATTATCACAGTTTTTTTTTTTAAAACGGACCTTGAGCAAGCTAACCACCTGTGCTTTGAATGCCTGCCAATAGCCGAGAAAGAAATAGCGACTTGCACAGTACTAAATAACGACCTTACCAGACATATTTTCTGAAGGTTCCTTCTGCTGTTGAAAGTCACCACTTCGCTCCTTCTCGGCTATTGTCAGGTCATAAACTCAAGGCCCCACGTTGAGGCGCCAACTGAATTAGATAAGACTTCAAAGTCTGTATTAAATATCTGTTGCTTTTCCAATTAGTGTGGAATGTGCACATTCCAGAGAAATAAGACACAGACACAGTGTTTCTGTATAGTAGTTCTCAAAGCGCTCTGTATTAAAATGGCAGTTTACACGTTTATATGTAGAAAACGTTATCTGATCAAACGTCACATGATTCCTTTGTCTAGGAATTAATAGCTTTATTGATTGGTTCAAAATTGCTGCAGTGTGTCGTCATCATACTGGTCAGTTTAGGGAGGAACCGTTCATTTGTCCTTATTTGGTCAAGGATGTATGCATCATCAGGCCACTCCCATTTGTAGTTCTGAAGCCATGTTGTTTTGTAGTTTCATCCTCCATTTTAAGTAACCTACTTATATATAAGTGAGTAAGGAATGCAGACAAACATAATAACATGAGAAGACATTTTCCTAATTATCATCCATAACAATACTTTACCAGGCCTTCACAGTTTAGTGAAGAGAGAAGAGCTCCAGAGAGCTGTAGACTGCAAGAGGAAGAGTCCAAGAACTGAAGAATGCAAGAGACCTTGCCAGTGCCTGGTATGCTACCTATATTCTGTATTCTGAATCCCACTCCCATACTCATGTCCTTTACTTCTTACTGGTCAGTGAGGTCACATGTCCTTCACAAAGTCCCCTCACTGGTCAGCTGTCCACACAAAGGATTCCTTCGGCTACATGTAAAACTAGACATATCCGGTTCTCAAAGTTACACACACCCATGCGTTTAAGAATACCATATATGGTCTTCTGCTAATTATCTGGATTAAACTGTGCTAGTGAAATCCATCGCCATCATGTAGGGTCCAAATGAGTGAGAAAAAGAACGAATATAGATAGCATTTCAGCCTTATATTAAAGCTGGTAATTATTCCCTACTTCTGACGCTAGGTGTGTTTTACATCCCCCCTTTGGCAATGAAAGACACATGAACCTTTTCATTCCAATAGAAGCTTAAGAAGAGTATAAGAGTGAGTATATGATTTATTTGAAAAGTTTCCAATACCCTGCTATGTGTGGGTGTTTCTGCTATTTTACTAGAGCTCAAAAAATGTATGTTCAATCTTTTGGAGTTCTTGCTGTTGATGGTGAAAATTTATGTGTACCCTTTCTCCAAAATTTTGTAGGTGTTTGAGCAGTATATGATCATCTTTAAGTTGCATTACCCATTTCTGCCAAGTTGTGTTGTCTGATACAATTGATACAATCAGAGGAGACCCCCGGGTTTTATTGTAGGTTAATATCTGTGGCACTGTGAGATTAAACTGCTGTGTACTTATTCTCACTGGATAGTTAATGACACAGTAAATTCCCTGAGTTATCTGTTCCCTAGATATACAATGTTTAAACCATATGTTTATCTCATCCCTTGGTTTCAACGAAACAAAACACACCTGTCCTAAGAAGAATATCATACTGTATCTTGGAGTTTAACCTGTTCTACAAACCCTTGGCAATATGAATGGTTATGCCAGCATGAATCAAATACTGTTCTAACCTGATTGGGTAGACATAAGATTTTGGTGGGGAATCTCATGCAACCTTCCACATCTACTTGTTCTATGGTGGTACCATTTACTATGAAGTTGGGAAACTCTAACTCATGATGTAAAACATGTGATTCTGTTACTGGAGTTCCCAATGATGTCATATGGTAGATGTTTTGGTATGTTCCCCTGGTTGGTACTAATGAATTAGCTCTGCATATATTTCCCTTGCAACCCAGCCAACTGTTCACCCATGTTAATTTCAGCTTGCTGCCAACCTCCCAAAGGGGTATGGTTATTATCCATAGCTTGCGCCAGGATCTTAAAATCCGTTGATAGCTCGGTTTGCATGGAATGACATACAAAATCCCAAGACACTTCCCTTAACCTCCCAATTACCCCTACCAATATCTCCTGAATATGCTGTACAGCAGAACCCTGTATATCTATCACTGCCTTTGTCAAGTGTATCAATGATTTGTTGTGTCTTTAACCCTTTGGAATTTAACAAACCCTCAGACTGTAAAGTTGTAGTCAGACTGGAAATATCAATAGAATTCAAAACCCCTAGACCAGTTCCTACACCTCCCAACACTGTATCCACAATATCCCTCTTACTTCTTTTTCTGGTACCCATTACTTATCTAAATAAAGACCTTTCCATAGTAGCTGTAATTGTGGAACAATTTTGAAAGTGTTTAGAAACTAGCCAATCTGTCAACCTTATTCTCCATGAAATCAGCTGAAATGTAGCATCCCTCAATATTGGTGTGGGGGCTTCATAGCACTAATTTGAAAGGGACCACTGGAAAGTACTTTCTTATCCCCACACATAGTTATCCACCCTTGGTGGAGTAAGTGTGGTAGAATAGGTGAGAGGAGGGGGTCCTGTTGTAGGTTCCCTCCCCTCATCTATTGTTAATGTTACCTTCACTTGTCCAGCCTGGTTGGATCCCACTACCTCCAAATTTACACCTTCTTTGGTCATGTTCTCAGTGATCACTTTTGTTATGCTATACCCTTGCTGATTCATGGACATTTGACCCAGTTTGACCATTAACATTCCCAGTTCCTTTTATTACCTAGATTGTCCCTCCAAAATCCACTAATGTTATTATGGCTTTTTGTCCCAACAATGTCCACAGTCCTACCCCCACTTAAAGTCATTTGATCAAAACATAGTTCTTCCAAATTGTCATTGCTCCATATCTTTGTCTATGCCTGATCATCTGTGTATGACTTGATCTTGTGGAAGAGGTAGTTTGTGGTCCATCGATTTCCTGATTATTACATATTAATATCATTGTCCATAAAATCCCCAAAAACAAATTCATTATCATCTTCCTTGTTGACTTCTAGTTGCCAAATCTGAAAAGCTCAAACAAGTATTCTTAGCAGAAATATCTACATCTGGGACTTCTGTCCCTTTGTACAATTTACATTGGTCCACATGGACCCATTTGTGACCAGGCTGCCTTCTGGTTTTTCTGGGGTTTGATCTTATTACCTTAAGCACTGTAGTACCTAATGTATCTAGAATTACATAGGGACCCTCACAATTTGCATCCCATGGAGAATTTTTATTAAAATTTTTAATCATGATCATTCCCCCCTTTTCAAACAAAGTTTGAATTTTAGATGACACTTTACAATCAGTTGGGGCCATATTAGAAGCAGCAAAATGTAGCAGTAATCTTAACTGCTCCTGAATTTGGGAGAGATATTGGTCTCTTGACACGGCTTCTCTCAGGGGAGTGGACAATTGAGGATCACCTGGGTGGCCTAGAGCCATCTGTCTCCCTGTCATGAGCTCATAGGGAGAACATTTAGTAGCGGTGGCATGTGTAGCTCTAATAGCCATTAGAACTGCGTGTGTAACCCAAAAATTACCATATTGTGAAAGCATTTTGGCTAACCTAGACTTAATGGCTCGATTGATGCGTTCTACTATACCCGAGGATTGTGGGTGATACGGAACATGGAATTTCTGCTGTATTCCCAGTAGGGCACAGAGGCTTTGCATTATCTGTCCAGTAAAATGTGTACCTCTGTCTGACTCAATGAGTTCAGGAAAATCCCACCTTGAAAACACGTTCCTATAATGCTTTTGCAGTTGCTTGTGCAGTGTCACGCCTAAGAGAAATAGCTTCAACCCATTTAGAAAAAATATCCACAATGACTATGGCATATCTAAGACCCCCCTTTGATAGTGGAAGTGGGCCTATAAAATCAATCTGAATTGATTTCCAGGGACCATCAGCTACTGGTACCCTCTGGAGAATTGGTCTTTGTCCTTTAGGGAGTGGATTTATCTGAGCACAGATAAGGCATTCTTGAATACACTGTTGAGCTGATGTTGCTAATATTTAGAATCATAATGTTATTATTTGCAAGTTAGTGTTGTAAAATGGCTGCTTTATTTCTATGTGTTCCTTGGCTAGCGAGCATTTTCCGTCCGTTGTAATGGTATATTTTGTATTTCCTACATTCCTGGGTAACTCGTACGTTGGCTGGAATTAGTTTTTTGCAACTCTGTGTCCTTTAGCCTTGTTTTCATATTTTTCATCCGCCTTTTTCTGTCGCTTAGGCGATTTTTAGGTGCCGAAACTGCTCAGATGCGACTTAAATTAATGTGCAAGCTCACTCCTAGATGTCCTGGTTGTCCCCCCGTAGTTTGTGTGATGTTTGTTTTATGTTTGTTTGTTTTTTGTTGTTGTGCTTTTTGGGTTTTCAGATGTTAGCTGTTCGGCCGTTAACTTCATATTTTTGCGACCTCTTGTTATTTGGGGTGGGTCATAATTTTTGTTTTTAAAAGTCGTACCTCCTTGGCTGTGTTTTGTGTGCTTCTGGGTTTTAATTTTTTTCGGTCGCCAATTTCTTTTCTCACTTAGCCGATTTTCAAGTGCCGAAACTCCTTAAATTCGACTTTAATTTCCATGAAACCTCCCTCCCAGATGTCCTGGCTATCCCCCTGTGCTGTGTGCGATGTTTTTTGTATGTTTTGTTTTTATTTTTACAGTGTTTTTGTTGTTTTTGGCTGTACGCGTTTCGTCCGTTAACTTGGTATCTTTGCAACCTTGTAATTATTTTTTTTTCGGAGTGCAGCGGGTCGTATTTTTTTTTTCTAAGTCCCGATTTCCTCATCCCGTGTTTTTTTTTTTTTTTTGAAAGTCCCATTTTTCTGTGTTGTTTTTTATCGAGATTGAGGCGCTGTAGAGCCTCCACCTTCACAAATGCGGACACTCACTTTGCGAGGTCCGCATTTGCTCATTGCAGTTTATGTCCACCTCTGCAAATGGGGCCCCTCGCTTCACGAGGGTCCGAATTTGTGGCCTGTAATGAGTCTTCGGCTCATTGCAACTGACGTGGGATTGGCCAATAGTGTGGCGGGGACCCTTTAAGGACCAGCGGCAGAAAATATACATTTTTAAATTCTGCAGGGGTTCCGATCGTGACCCCTGCTGCAAGGGGTTAATGTGGGTACACTGCGGGGATCCCGATTGGGACCTTCAGCACAGAGGGGAGTTGATGTTAGGTGCCGCGGGGGTACTTCCAGTAGCCAAGTGCCCATGATTGGCCAACAGTGTGCTGCGGGCCCTGTAAGGACCCGTTGCGGGAAATTTTAAATTTTTAAATGCAGCGGGGTTCCCAATTGTGACGGACCGGGACCCCCGCTCCAAGGGTTAATATGTGGATGCTGCGGGGGTCCCAATCTCGACCCCTGCAGCATGGGGACGTGTTTAGGGAGCAGGGGAGAGCCTTAGAACCAGAAATCGGTACGCAGGGATTCTTGCAAGGCACAAGCTTCTCGCCATGGGTTTATGGGTACGTGCTACTACATTGCTCTCCTCTGAGCTATTGTCGGCCGTTTGGGGTGTCAGCTCGCAATGGCGGCTGCGAGGAACATATTGAAGATGACTTTGAGAACACTAAGATGACTTTTGCGAGGACTAAGTTAACTACATTTTCAAATTTAATGAGGCCCGAAATCTGCACATTATCTTTCAGGTCAGGAGACCAAACCTTTCCTGTTATCCTTTATTATTATCCTTTGTTTGTAATGCACCAACATATTATGTAGGGATGTACAGGGGTTAAATTTCTATTTTGTCCATTACCATTGCTAGTTCTGCAAAATGATATACAACATACTGTATAAGGGACTTCAAAGTGGTTTACAGTTTTTTTGTGCAACAGCGTCACAGGAAATGCTAAAATAAACCACATTTATAGCTTGGTTAACACATTTGTTTCCACAATACAATGGCAATTTTATATACATTTGGTTGTTTCTATATGAGACTTTAATCCAGTTACAGTTACCATTGTATATTTTGAAGAGCAAAACAAATAGTTGTCACAGAGATGTGTTGAAATTGCAAGAGGACATGATCTTTCAAGAGATGAGAGCACTTCTTTTAATTAAACATGTTCCATAGGCCACAGGAAACATTCCCTCTAACATTTAAAGGGGCACGGAACACAACACAGTTGTTTCATGCATTTTGAGTGATAAAATATTAAAGGACCACTGTATAGTAAAAAATTGAAATATTTGAGTCTGTCTGAGTGTCAATTCTGTAGTGGGAAAGCTTTTAGAAGGGTTAATAAGGGATAATATACAAGAATATGTCTATTCAAACAGGATTATTAGTAGGAGCCAACATGGCTTTATGAGGGATAGGTCATGTCAAACAAATCTAATTAATTTCTATGAGGAGGTTAGTAGGAACTTGGATCAAGGCAACTCAGTGGGCGTAGTCACATGGGAGACTATTGTGCAAATTAAGGCATACAGGAATTGCAGTAAATATAATCACACGGATTGAGAGCTGGCTAAAAGACAGGAAGCAAAGGGTTGCTGCAAATGGAACATACTCAGATTGGACTAATATGGTAAGTGGGGTTCCTCAGGGTTCAGTATTAGGTCCTCTCCTTTTTAACATATTTATTAACGACTTAGAAGGAGGACTGGAAAGTAGTATCTCCATTTTTGCTGATGACACTAAGTTATGAAAGGTAATTAAATCAGAAAATTATGTACTTTCCCTCCAAAGGGATTTGCATAAATTAGAGAAATGGGCAATGAGATTTAATACAAATAAATGTAAGGTTATGCATCTGGGAAGCAAAAATAGCCATGCACTTTATAAACTTAATTAAGCAAATCTAGGGGTATCAGATATTGAAATGGATTTGGGGGTGCTTGTGGAGAGTTCTCAATGCCAAGCAGCATCTGCAAAGGCAAATAAAATATTAGCATGTATTAAGAAGGGTATAGAAGCCAGGAAAGCAACTATAATTCTGCCACTATACAAATCCCTAGTACACCCTCATTTGGAATATGGAGTACAGTTTTGGGCACCACTTCATAAAAAGGACATTTTAGAACGGGAAAAATCCAAATTAAACTTATTTTCTCTAGAAACAAGGCATTTAAGATGGGATATTCTTAAGCTATATAACTACATCTAGGGTCAGTATAAAGATTTGTCAAGGAAGCTTTTTGTGCCAAGAGGTTTTCAACTGACAAGAGGGCATCCTTTGAGGTTAGAAGTAAAAAGATTCCACCTTAAAGAAAGAAAAGGGTTCTTCACAGCAAGGGTATTTAATATGTGGATTTCTCTACCAAGGGAGATGGTGACAGTGGATTCAATTGATAACTTTAAAAAGGGATTGGATACATTTTTAAATAAAAGGGCATTCAGGGTTATGCTGGAGGAAGTATTGATCCAGGGAGAAATCCAATCGCCAGTATCTGGGGTCAGGAATGAATTCTTTTTTTCCCTTTTGAGACAATTGGCAAAGTTTCACTTGTTTTTTTTTTTCTGCATACATTGCTCTGAGAACACGCCCAGAAAACGCTAGCATGCACAGCTAGCATAGCAGTGGCAGTGGTGCAAATTTGGCAGAGATGCTGTCCACGTAGGACCAACAGCTAACACCCCACAGCTAGCAGCCCATTATGAGAAGTCCCTCCTACCTGAACTGAAGTGTTTCAGAAGAAGCAGCGTGAGAGGCAGAGCGGCTGGGTCATACAGTGCTTTCCACTGGAACCCATTTTTAGCAGCTTATGATACAAGACGCTAATGGAGGCAGCAGCAAACAAGGTATACATCTGGACTGCTGGAAGAGGCATTTTGGTGTTTTGGTAGCAAGCGAAAGGGCAGATCTTTTGGGCACTCCTGGTCAACTGGATCAGAAACAAGCTGGGAGAGGTTGAGCAGTTGAGTGCTCCCTCACAGATTTCCATCTCTCAGCAGAGGTGGGCCGATGCGAGTTCTTTTGTATTGGAGGTGTACGCTGTGTGTGGAAAGCGTTTTTTGACAAGTTATTGGGGGAAGTAAATGGCTCAATGCTTGCTATCCAACCCTGCTGTTGGCAGGAGAAGCACAGAATAGATGTGGTTGAATCCAGATGCTTCTCACATAAGTAGTCGGGAGAGAGGTGAATCCACATAGATAAGCATATTCTACGTTGAGAAGGTAGGGCATTTATGTTTACTTACTCCATGAATTTATGAAAAAAGCCATATAGCCTTATATAAAACCCTATAGCTCCTTAGTAGAGCTTGGGTGGAGGCTACTATAGGTTGCTGCCATATCGGGGACTGAGATACATTTTTACTGAGCCGCTGGGGGAAATTCAAGGTGACCATTGGCTACCCACTGTAGGCTGGAGAAGCTAGTGAAACTATCTAAACTAAGCAGCTGCCTACACAAGAGCTGACAGATGGAAAAGAAAGAAAAGGAAAATATAGTAAAGCTTTTCCTTGTGCTCAACATATGTTAAACCAGCATGTCTACCTAGCCACCATTTCTCTTTTATAAATTAAATAAGAAAGGTGAATAAATGCAGATAAGCTACCTCCTTACTAAGAAGGCTGAACGCAACTATCTTATGTGAAGAAATAACCTGCCATCTACTCTGCAGAATTGGTGTGGAGGTTGTTACAGTTTGCTGTTTCCCTCTGGAATTATTTTTAAGACTCTGAGTTACCACAGGGGTAATTTTCTCTTGTAACCTGAAACTTGTTTTGACATATGACTCTGAAATATTAATACTAAGAAATACTAAAAGCTCTCTGGAAAACTAATATTTGGCTATAACCACCAATAATCTTATATTTTGTGCTTGCCTAGAACTTTGAGGACTTGGAATTTTCATCTACAGTTGGAACCTCTACACAGTGAGATAAGAGAGTTGGTATAGACTTTCTGCAAACTTGAGGATGTTGCAGTTTGCTGGCTTAGCCTGCAAATGTGCTTTCTATAACTAAGTTTTTTTGGGTTTTTTTGTATGCAAATTGTGGGAGAATTAATCAATGCAGGCATCTTGCTGACATGGGGAGAGAGCTTGCTACCGAATCGCTAGTCCCATATGTGATATCACATTGGAGCTTCTTAACATTAAAGGGGCAATGTACATATACTGTAATTTAACTGTATTAAGCTGAGGCATATAATTGGCTCCAACTACCAATACTGAGAAGTACTTTTGAAAAATGTTGCTGCTCTCAACAATAGATATTATATTAACCCACTTAAAGGTGGGATGCTCTCAAATCACAGCCAAATAATCTCAGGAAAGAGTTAAAGTTCACTATATTGGAGTGTTTGAGGAAGAAGTATTACAGGACTCTCCAATGAAAAACATATTATTTTTCTTTTCACACAAAGGCTATAAGACTTCCTATGTTTGTCGATGATTTTGTACATTATCTAAAATATTATATTTAACAGTATTTGGTTTTGGGGATACTTAGTAGCATTGAAAGTGGACTAAATTTCCAATGTACTAACTTAAATATAACCATTAACTAGTTTGTATAAAGGCAGGACCAAACCCTCCTATTTTTCTTGAAAATATTATCACAAGGAGGAAGCAATACATTCAGGTGTATCTATGTTTGCGGCCCAAGTTTAGCTACTTAGTTGACTATTGGTAAATCTGGTAAGCTCTGTGAGCTTTGTATTTTTCTTTTAGATAACATATAGATCTGTAGCCTTATGGAGATTTTTTTGATCCCTATGTAAACTATATAGGAGTAAAAGGTTTTCTATAGACCCCGAAAGCAAGGGTAATAGGTATTATATTCTAGGTATATAACTGGGTTATTTTTTGCGTGTGTCCTCCTGACACCTTACTGTAAATTATTTTGCAAAGGTATTAAAAAAAAAAATCCCATAAGTTACTCTTAAAATAAAAGAAGAAAAAAAAGAAAAAAAAATGTAATTGGAAGGTATAGAGTTAGTCAAGCTCAAAACATAGCTCTGGACACTTCACAACCAATTAAAATCTGATATGTGTAAATGCTTTGTAACATTAATACCAGGATGAAAAAAGCAATCACATCCTCAAAGTCTAAATCTAAAGGGAAAAAAGAAAGAAATGGTAATTTAAAAAGTGATTTTTTTTCTCTCTAAACCTGGTCTTAAGAGCTAGGGTCATATTGAGGAAAACTTAGATAACCCTTTAGAAATGTCTGCATCCTCAACGGAATTCAGAGAAGCCTTTAGTGCAGATAACACCATAGCCTCTGATTCAAATGAGGAAGACATTCTTACTGTTAAAACTATGAAAAAACTCACTTTGATCTCAGATCTTATGATAGAAATAGCAAAGAATACTGCTGCTATTATTGAACTATCAGCAAAAAATGATATTCTGGTGGATAAACAAATTGAACTAAATTTAGAGCAACAAAAACATCAACTGAGATAAAAAGACTAAAAGAGGAGACTGGGTTAGTCAAAGTTAAATTAAACAACCTAGAAGATGATGCGAGAAAGTGTAATGTAAGAATCAGGGGTATCCCGGAAAGAATCGGCTATAAAGATCTGTCAGAGTATGTAACCGCTTTCTTTTCTTCCTTGGTATCTTCTGAATTTCAAAATTAGCACTTGATTGACAGAATTCATAGAGTACCGTTTTCCCCAAGTATAGAGAGAGATGTACCAAGGGATGTAATCATTAAACTTCATTACTTCTCTTTTTAGGAAGCATTGCTGAGAAAGTCCTTTGAGTTAAAAACTTTCAATCCTCCCTATGATAACTTAAAGATATATGCAGATCTGTCTAAGGAAACATTACTCAAAAGAAAATAATTTGCAGATATCCCAAAAGAGCTAAGAGTAAGGAATCTTAGCTATAGATGTAGATTCCCCACAAAACTAATAATTCTAAAAGAAGGTAGAAAAACTCTCATTGGTACCCGACTTGAGGGGGGAAAATTCATAAAAAATCTGGGTGTATCATAGGGAGGATTAGTATCCGATTTGAAGGGGAATAACTCATAAAAAATAAAAAAAAATTGGAAGTCTAAATTTAGCACCCTTACTTAAATATTTGTTATAGGAGATGCACTTTATTATGCTTTGCACCTTAACACTACAACGGAAGATATGGATTAGAGATAAAAAGGTTTTTCTGTTACAGTGAAACACAGTACTCTTACACAATTATTTGATATAATAGATGCAATTTATTACGTTTAAATCTTTTGAGACTATAACTAAAGCTATGAATCTGAGATAAAAGGTTTCCCAGCTACACTGAAATTTGATGTGTTTTATAGTCACTTTATTAATATTAACAAATTATTTGGAAATCACTCACAGTTTTTTTTAGTCCCTAAAGCTTATGAGGGAAGAAATTACTTATTTATGGTAATTATTAAGATTGAATACACTTATATCCTGATGCTGCTGTGGGTTTTCGAGGGGGCATTTTCTAATATGGCTCTTCTCAGGCTCTACTGCAGTTGCAAGGACAAAGAAAATATAGGTATATTGGTGTTTTTTTATTACATATTTTTTTTAATTCAAT
Source organism: Discoglossus pictus (assembly GCA_027410445.1). Taxonomy (NCBI): domain Eukaryota; kingdom Metazoa; phylum Chordata; class Amphibia; order Anura; family Alytidae; genus Discoglossus; species Discoglossus pictus. The sequence goes on from CM050164.1 coordinate 203,111,062, forward strand.
GTGATTTATAATCAGGTTAGCAAAATTAAAACTGCATGTATAAATATAGCACCTTATATAATTGCTCCTTAGAATAAAAGCACTTTACAAAGGTTTTTCTTTTCTTAATACATTAACTGAAGATTTGGACATGAAATAAAAGGTACAATACACATATTTAAACATTTTTTTTTATATATAGCCACTTTTGGAACATTACAATTATAAAGAAACACAATATTAATACTATACATAATTCCTGTTATTTGATTAGCTAATAAAACATAATAAACAGATAGCCCTTTCATATATTAGAAGAAGTGTAGGAAAATAAAAGGGTCTAATAAGCTTATACTCAAACTGTTTTTTTGAAGGAGGAGATATGGGGGAGTTAAGCACTTTTTTTTCATTTTTTTTTTTTTACATGTGGGAGTGCTAAGGTTGTCAGCATAGATAAATAGAAGATGCCATAGAAATGAAAGGAGGTTAACGTTTTTATAATCTTTGGTGTTAGTTATCCAGATAAGAATTAACTAAGTCTATATATGAGGACATAAGGTTATTTGATTGTAAAAAAAATAATATTAATTAACTCTGTTGAATTTTCAATGCCATGTTCATATTGGAACTTTTTTTGTAATTTCGCACCTGAAGAGCTAGGCATGTTGACTCCTTTTTTGGAGTCTTACATGCCGGGCAAGGAGGGTGGTTTTGTGTTTTTTGTTTTATGTTTATGTAAATAGGTTTTTTATGAATGTTTTTTGTATGCGTCCAGCGCGGGGAGAGGTGGGGGGAATCGAGCGGGGGCATTCGTGGATAGCATTTAGACCCTGGTTAAGGGATGGATTTGCTTAAATGTATTTGTCAAAATACCCAGAGTCTGCTCCGGGCAAAAGACACACTTTTTTAAAGATGTTTAAAACTGAAAAAGCGGATATTATCTCCAGGAGACCCATTGGGCTAGGGAGAAAGCACCTTTAATTAATTACACGTATTATGTGTGTGGTGGATCTTCCATGTATAGCAGGAAAACTAAAGAAACTGCAATATTTTTTAGCAAAAAATTAAATCTTAAAGAAGAATTTCTTGAACTAGACAGTGAGGGTAGATTTACACTTTGGTCAGTCTAGATCAACAGCATAAAACGCGCAATACTCAACATAAATGCATTCAATAAAGATCAAGTGACATTTTTAAGATTGACGTTAAAGAAGTTGAGGAAATACTTTTCTGGTTTTCTTGCGGTTTGCCGCAATTTTAATATGTGTTTGAATCCAGTGGAAGATAAGAAACTTCCTAAAGATTCTAGTATTGATCCTGCTCTTACTTGAAAAGCTAAACAGTTTTATGAACTACTTTGTAGTTATAATCGTTTTGATACATGGAGGTCCTTACATCCTGGAGAAAGGGATTACACACACACTACTCACACAGATTTGCTTCATATGCAAGGCTGGACTACTGTATATTTTTTCTAACGAATCAAGCTTTAAGTATTTAGATACTGCAGATATTAAACCGACTTTTAGATCGGACCATGGTATGGTATTGATTAAATGGAAAGGAGACGTACTTAAAGTAGAATATTTAAAAAAAAAAAAAAAAAAAAAAAAAAAAAAAAATTCTTTGAAGAGAATAGAGAATCAGTAAATTCTAGTATAACCTTGTGGCTGGCTCATAAGGCTTATATTAGAGGGATCTTGATAAAGGCAAAATCATAATTGTTCAAAGATAGATTGAGAACGCTGAGGGAAATGCACATAGACTTGGCTAAATTAGATAGAACACAAAAGGGCAGCCTGGATAATAATATTCTTAAAGGAATTAAAACTATTCAGTCCTCAATTAAAAAAATTGAGCAAAAAAAAAAGCGGATGAAGCAAAACTGAACTTTCTACAGAGATCTTACTTTTGGGGAAATAAAGCAGGTAAGGATTTAGCACCTAAAATTAAATCAAGAAACGTAAATAAGAGCTTGGATAAAATTATGCATGGGGATAACATAACCTCAAACCCAGAGAAAATAGTGCAAATTTTCAAGGAGTATTATTCTGCACTAAATAATTTAGAAACTAATAAGGAAGATAGGGAGGTTCAGGATCAAAACATCAGACACTTCTTAGCAAAAATGAATCTTCCTAAACTCTCTAAGCGATTTAAACCTATTAAACAGGGAAATTAAAGAAGATGAAGTAGAGAGGGTAGTTGGAAATCTGAAGATTGATTCATCTCCCGGACCTAATGGTTTCAATAATCATTATTATAAATTGTTCCATAGAGAAATAGTGAGCGAATTGGTGAATACGTTTAATGAGATTAAAAATTTAGGGAGAGCTCCTAGTGAAATGCTAGAAGCTGTTATAGTTAACATACCAAAGGTAAATTCTGAATTACCAGAATGTAAGAACTTCAGACCTCTCTCTTTACTGAATAATGACTTCAAAATTTACTCAAAAATACTAGCCCAAAGACTCAATAAAATAATTAATTTGGTAATTGAAATTGACCAAACGGGTTTTATAGTAGAGAGACAGGAAACCTCAAATATTAGAAGACTATTAAATTTGATTGCTTTTCTTAAGAATAGTACCCCGGCAGTATTTGTCTCATTGAATGTGGAGAAGGGTTGTGACAGGGTCGGATGGAGATACATGGAGTTCACGCTGGAGAAATTTTGCTTGGAAGACTTTGGCTTTAGAGCCATTGGAACACTCTATGGATCTTCATCCGCCTCTGTCGGGGGCCTAGGATTTCGCTCGGAGAGATTTTTTATCTCAAATGGAACCTGTCAGGGCTGTCTCCCCAGTCCTATCTGCTCTATTGATTGAACCATTGGTACAAGCAATTAGAAGTTCAGAAAGTATTAAGGGTATTAGGATAGAATCAAGTATACACAAAACATCATGGTGATATCACTGGAGAACCTGCTTGCTTCTCTGGGATCTCTCCATAAATTTATTGAAGAATTTAGGAAGATATCTAATTATAAAATCAATATCTTGAAATCTGAAGCTTTGCCTATCAATTTATCCCTAGCCAAAATAGATAGCTTGAAAGAAAAGTTTCACTATGAATGGCAGAATAAGATCCAACATTTGGGTATTGATATATATGTCAACCTGAAACAAGTTATTGTGCAGAATTTTTAACAACAATATATAAAGCTAAAAAATATTTTTCACGATTTGGGGAAATAACATAATGTCATGGTCTGGGCGAATAGAGGGGGTAAAGATGTGTATTTTCCCAAAAATTATGTATCTGTTACGCAACCTCCCGATATGGGTCCCAGCGTATATCATTAATAAATTCCAGATCTTAATAGATAAATACATCAATAACTACAAAAGAATTAGGATAAAGAAAGTATTTATGTTATGCGACTTTGAACGGGGAGTGGTAGCATACCCGATGATTAAAAATTACCAACAAGCTATACAAATGTCTCAACTAGTTTTATGGACGAAGCCATCTGATTTATTTAATTGGACTCAAATTGAGAACTTTGAATTGGAATCTGGGGATTTAAATCTACTACTTTTTCAAATAGAAGGGGAGTTTAAAGTTTAAAGATAGAAAATTGTGAGTATGTTCTACATTAAAAAAAACACAGGTGGTGGTGTAAATTCAATGCTCTTTTTTCTCTTATGCCCCTACCTAGCCCTAATACTCCTTTAGCCTTGCAGGCTAAACTATTAAATTCAAGCCTGCTTAAGTTGTTTATAGGAAAGGGATTCCTCAATTTAAAAGATTTATAGGGTGATAAGAAATTAATGGAGTTTCAAGAATTATCAAATACGTATTCAAAATCTATAAACTATTGGCTGGAATATATTAAATTACAAAAGTTACTAGTATCATCTCCCTTTTATATGGAGGAGATGCTGACTGACTTAGAAGCATTCATTTTTTCTGAAGATAAAAATCATCTTGTGGCCAAGTGTTATAAGATTATTAAGAAACAATATCAACTTGAGAAACCTTTCAATTGGAGGCTATGGGAAAACGATTTAGGTGACTCATGGCTTATTGAAAAATGGCACTCAGCCTTTTCTCTAATGGCCAGATTCATCAAGAATGTTACATATAGGGAAATTCAGATTAAAATCATTAATAGATGGTATATAACTCCATTGAAGTTGGGACAGATAAATAAACCAGAAGAACAAAAATACTGATGGAGAGGTTGTGGGCAGATTGGCACACACCTCCACATGTGGTGGAGTTGCCCTCTCATACAGAATTTTTGGCTTGAAAGTTTTAAACATCTATCTAATATATGCAAAAATGTAATAAATCCTGCACCAGAAATAATAATTTTGCATTTTTTCCCAGAAAGTCTTTTAGCGCCAGTTAAAGGAATGGCTTTGCTCTTCCTTATGGTATCAAGAAAACTGGTAGCTTCTAGATGGAAAAATAATGAGAGTCCAACCTGGTGGGAACTTCGAGAAAGGCTGGAGTATGTTTATCTCCTGCAATGTGGACTTAGTAATACAGGCATAAGTGCAAGGATTAGAGCTAAATGGGCCCTATTGGAAAAATATGTCTCAATAAATGAAGTAGGAATTTTGTAAGATGTCTTATCCCTAGGCCGGTATTTTTAATGACTGTTCCTTTGGGTGAGCCTTTCCTCTGTCTTCCCTGCCCTGTCCTCTCCTCTCCTCGTGCTGGAGGTTATGTTGTGATTTTGTTTTGAATTTTTTTTTTATGCTGTCTTTATGTGTCTATGTTTTTCTTCGTAATTTATAATTTACTTCATTGTTATGATAGATTTGTATAATGCTACTGTGTTTGATCTTGTAATTTTGTATTTTGATAATAAAAAAATAAAAAAGGGAAGAAAAAAAAATGATTACCCTATATAAATACATCTAGGGTCAGTATAAAGATTTATCAAGGGAGCTTTTTGTGCCAAAAGGTTTTCAACTGACAAGAGGACATCCTTTGAGGTTAGAAGTAAAAAGATTCCAAAGGGATTGGATATATTTTAAAATAAAAAGGGCATTCAGGGTTATGCTGGTTAATTAGGGAGGAAGTATTGATCCAGGAAGGAATCTGATCGCCAGTATCTGGGGTCAGGAAGGATTTTTTTTTCTGTTTGAGACAATTGGCAAAGTTTCACTTGTTTTTTTTTTTTTTGTTTGCCTTCCTCTGGATCAAATAACAACTAAACCACATTTTGCAGATCAGAGGAGATCTTAAAAGATTGAACTTGATGAGCTAAAAGTATTTTTTCAACCGATGGAAGTTGTGTATGAGAACTGTTGATCCATCCTTTGATGCAACATCCTGCTTCTTGGCCAGTAAGAGGGAAGGGGTTTGGAGTCAATTTCAATCTTACCCAGTGATCAAACAATGGATCTGAACTTCTGCTTGTTCCCTCTTCACCCATTCCTCTCTCCACATAACTACAAATACATGCCCCCATCAACTTGCTCTTAGGATGTGATGAAAAAGCACAAGTTGGATGAATGTATTCATTAAAATTTAGATTTTCTCAAAAAAATATAAGTTTATAGATTATACAGCTGTTAATATTGTTAACTTGGTACACACTTCCCAAGCAAGTGACTTTTTTTCTTGAACTGTTGTGCCCCATTTATTAAAAATTGTTAAAATTTCGTTGAAATTAACATGAATTATGCCACTTTATACAGAAAGCAGACTCTGTGAGTGTAGTATGGTTTCTTTTGATTTCAACATTAATATGTGTTCATGCAGTGTTTAATGGCATAGGTTATTTTATAGGTAAAGATGATGGATAACCTTTCTATCTGAAAGATTCATACAGTGTTTTTGTTTATTTTTACTGTTGAAGAATGTGATCATCTTTATTTCAAATGCTTTTCTCTCTTGGATGTTTTTACATTTTTCTTTGAGTATTTTGACTTTTAAGTTGTGGATGGCTAAAACGGTGTCCCACTTGGGTACAATAAATGTCTTCATTATGCTTTCTTATTTAAGGTCTGTGTAAATTCACTTAAATGCATTTTTGGCTGGTTTCTCCAATGTAACAGTCTGTGTCACATACAGTACATTGTCAGCCAAGTCAGTTCTCCAGTCCCTAACGTACTTATCGTTTTGGTTCCCAAACGGTTCATTAAAAAACTTATACAGCATTCCCAGGATACCTTTAGTTAAGGGTGCCTTACCACATATTTTTGAAAGCCAAGAGTCCCTGGGTTCCCCAATTAATTTTGTTATTGAATATGTCAGATGTCTTAACCAACAAAAATTACAATGTTCTTCTATTGGGATGTTGTGGATATCAGGCAAGTAATTGTAAGTGATAATATTACCATTCTTAAACCAGTTGCCTATTCTATTTAAGTTCTTCGTAGTCCACCAGCTCTAAGAGAGATTGTAAATTTACACAGGAAAGTTTATGTGTGGGGTCAGGGGGGTTAAAGGAGAAGGAGATAAGAGCAAGTTATAATGAGAATGTGTCCATTTGCAACAGGAAAGCATATGTGTAATAATAGGATTTAAAGGTCTTTTCAGAAATGAAGTAGGATTATTTAACCATATTATTTGATCTCAAGAATAAGGGCGCATGGCATGATTCTCTATAAAGACCCAGGCTGGCTGATGAGAAGTCGAGAGTGCTATTGAGATAAAGGCGAGCTGGGCGGCTTTGTAGTAAAGAAGCAAATTATGTCAGAAAGGACTCCCTCGCTTTTTGTGTCTCGTCATGATCTGTCTCGCTATTCTATGTGGTTTGTGGGCCCATATAAATTGAAATATCAATTTTTATAGGTTCAACAGATCTTTTTTGTATATAGAGATAGGCAATGTACGAAATATATAGAGTATTCTGGGGAGAAGGTTCATTTTGATGGCATTAATCCTACCTGACCAAGACAATTTAAATTTGAACCATGTTTGGGATCTGATTTAAATTGTGAAATTAAACTAGTGTAATTAGCTTTGTACAGATCCACCCGCATTTAAGTGAGATTGATCCCCAAGTGCCTAATGTGGGACTTGGGCCATGTAAACTTACATTTTTCCTGTAGGTAAATTTTGTCTGCTAAGGGGAGGTTAACCGCTTAAGGCTTTTGTTCTGTCCGAATTGAGTCTAAGACCCAATAGGTTGCCAAAGGATTCTAATAGAGACAAAACAGCCTGGATAGATTCCTTTGGCTCCGTGAGGATGCAGAGCAGGTCATCTGCAAATAAGTTAAACTTAAATTGGGGAAGACCCACTTGGATCACTTTAATTTGCATTGCTGCCCTCATATTCTGGGCCAATGACTCTATAGCAAGGGCAAACAAGAGGGGGGATAAAAGGTAGCCCTGCCTAGTACCTCTCAGAATTTCCAGATGTGGGTCATTTTGGCATGGTAATTTTAAGTACGCCTTGGGGCTAGTGTAGTATGTTTTAATCAAATTTAAAAAAGGCCCTTTGATGCCAAAGTTTTCTACTTGGTCCTTGTGTTTAAGATATGTTAAGAAGTAGGAGACTCTATTAGCCATAATCTTCGCTAAGAATTTTAGGTCATTGTTTAAAAGTGAAATGGAATGTTCATTTTTTACTTCTAGGGGATCTCTATTTTCCTTAGGAGAGCAAACTATATTTGCCTGGTTAAATTCGGGAGGGACCCTCTCGCCTTTGATAATTTTATTGTATAGCGTTACCAAGTGGGGGGCTATGAGGGATATGTACTTCTTATAATAAAGCGTTGAATACCCATCAGGTCCAGGTTATTTGCCTAACTTAGCCCTCTCTATAAGGTTCTGTACTTCTTCCAAAGTTATTGTCGCATTTTAATCTAGAGAGATCACCTTCTTTTATGATAGGAAGATCACAAGAGCTGAGGAAATTCTGAATCTTTGTCTGATTAGTTATATTGTGAGATGAATACATTTTGCGGAATAAGTCCAGGAATGTGTCCTGTATTTTTGAGGGACTGTTAGTTACCTTTCCTGAATGGGTCTTAATTTGGTGTACTCCTTATTTGGCCAATTTGTTTTTTTATTTTCTGACAAGCATGGAATCCGGTTTATTCGCCTTTGCGTAGAACCTATGTCCTGTCCACCAAAGGGCTTTTTCTATTCTATCAGAAAGGAAAAGGTCTATCTCCATCCTTACTTTATCTATTTGTTGACAGAGTTCCCTGGCAGGGTTTTGTTGATTTAATTTTTGTAGTTTAGCTAAATCTTATGTGAATGCCTCTTCCCTATGTCTTTGTTGTCTTTTATATCTGGATGCTAGCCGAATACAAATTCCTCTTATATAGGCTTTGTGAGCCATCCACACCCATTACGGTTTGGAGTCCTGATTCACGTTAAGGGAAAGTATAATTCAATTTCTTTAGCTAATTGCTCACATATTTGGGGATTTGTTAAAAGCATTTCATTTAATTTCCAGTTAGGTATCTTTTTGGACTCTTGTCCTAAGTGTGAAGAATGATAAGCTCACGTAGACATGGTCCGACCAGGTACATGGATGAATGTCTATGTGTTCTGTCGAATCTATCAAATTGACCTTAGTCAGAAAGGTGTTATAATAAGTATTATGTGTCTGAGAATAATAGATATATTCCCTATCCGATTAATGTAATTCTCTATATAAATCCCTAATTTGATGGGTTTTAAACTGCATGTGGATCTGTTCAAGTTTTTTGGAAAATCTCTCTTAGGAGTTCTCTTTACAGAGGCCCAATTTAGGGTTTCGCTCCAAATTAAGATCTTCTCCTATTATGACTAACCCTAGATGTTCATTCCCAAAGGATTTCAAGAGATTTAGTAGGCAGTTATGCGGATCTGTGGTAGGGGAATAGATAGAGATAAGCATGATTTTGTAGTTTTGAATTTGCAACACATAGTTGCCCTTAGGGTCTATATTTTTGCTTTCCACGACTAGAGGAAAATCCTTAGTAGGATGTCCACTGCTGCCCTTTTGGTTCTTTGAGTGGAGGCATAAATATGAGGGAAATTATTATGTATATATTTTGGGACTTTGCCATGCACATAATGGATTTCATGTAGAAAAAGGGCTGCTGGTCTATGGGGCAAATATGTAAGAAATGTTTTTCTCCTTTTAAATGGGGAATTAAAAACCTTTACATTGTGGGAGAGCAGTAGCCCGGGATCCACCGAACCGGACAAGGCAAGAAGAGTGGCAAGAGATTACAGGTAGAGAATCCAAAGCAAAAATACTAACAATAAACTGGTGACTAAACATAGTGAACATGTTTCCACACTCCTGTGCAGATGTACAAAAACTACTCAAACAACAAGTAAATGCCCTGATGGGCCTAGGAAAGGAGAGAGAGAACTTTATCCCTCCATCCATCCTAGAATGAGGAGTGTACCTACATTCTAGGTAACCTTCTCATAGGCCGGTTTAGGGCAATCAATCTCCACCAAGCCCCAGACCCTTTAGAATATATTCTTGAATCTTAATTTCCCTAGAAAGTGGTATTACACTTCTCATGGACCTAGGTATAACATGGTAAGCAAGTACAAGTACTCCAATGAACTTAAAAACTCTGACAATTACATTCTAAACATTCTGAGATTTACTTTAACAAGATCAGATCCTTAAGTTCCAATTCTAATGCTTTTGGTAAGCAGCTCCAAAAGATCTGGGAACACATAATGTATATATGTCACAAAATAGTTAGAGCAGAGATGGATCCACTTCTTTGGCTGCGGTTAGCTTTCTTGTGCGTTTACTGGCTGGAGTGTCCTGCCATTGCCTGGTAGGCCTATTTTCTGGAGCTCGCCCCTCTTGGGTCGCTTCTGCCTCTGACACCAGGTTCAAGCGCTGAAGGATCTGATTACACTCTTGGAGACATAAAGGAAGAGCCCTTGTAATTGAACAGCAGTGTGAAGGGGAAACCCCAGCGATAGGGGATACGCTTTTTCTGCAGGATGCTTACGGCTGGTCTCATCAACCTCCTCTTGTTTAGCGTTGATGGGGTCAAGTCTGCATAGAATTGTAAAATGACATTGTCTGGACTTGTCTAATTGCAGAGCTTTTCGTGGAAGTGGTTAGAATTGCCTCCCTTGCACTCTGTCTCACAAGGCAAAACCTCCGGGGAGGCTGAGGCTCCCAGAGCTCTGTGAGCTTTTTCCCATGTGGCTTCAGGGATTTGGGGAATTAATGTGCTTATGGTCGCTTTTAAAGATGGCGAGAGATCTGTAATAGCTCTAGTGATGCTCCTTATTCTAATGTTATGTCTTCTTCCCCTATTGTGGAGGTCTTTCATTTTTTCTTCCAGCAATACAATTTGTGAAGCATTATGATCTACGTCCAGCTTGTCCCGTTGCTGTGTCTCCATGACATCATCCATAGTGGATTCCAAGAGGTGAGTGCGTTGTCCCAGATCCTGGATCTCTAATTTGAGATCTTCTGAAACTTTATATGGATCTTTATAAGTGCTTCAATTCTGGCTAGCGACCTTTCCGATACGTCCATGTTTTGGGTCAGAGTGGAATGCTTGCTTTCATAAACTTAGCCTTCTGATTTGCTTGAGATTGAGACCTGTGATGTGTTTGTAGTCGCATTCACCGGTTTAAAGTGATCGTCAATATGCTTAACGTCACTCAGTTTTCTATTTTTACCTATTTTTGAATGAGCAAATCCGCCCTCTTTCTTTAAATATTGCTGCGAAAAATGAAGTTCAGAGTGCTCCATGTTTCTGTAGTCCCTGGAAATGTTTGTCTTTTTAGAAACCACTCGCTAGGGTCTTAGGGCCTGTAGGGCATTTCATTTTGTTTTTGTTTATCAAGGTCATGGTGGCTCCTGGCATCTCAAAGTCTTTTGTGAAAGCTTCTGGTGGACTTATCTGGCCCCCATTATGCTATTTATGAGCCCACTCTGGCCAAGTTTCTAGCTTAAAGAGAGTAAGATGTCTAAGTTGTCTTTAATTCTTTAAATTATTTTTAATTCCCTTGCTGTTTTTACTCTCTAGCTGCCATTTCGTTTATGTTTGCCACAATAATTTGGCTGGACACTCCAGAAGTAAGTAGAATATGTACCTCTCCTGACCCTAGCCTATATTTCATTTGCTCCCTTTATTCTGGGATTAATGCTGCTTTCACTTTAAGCAATGGCTAATACTGTCAAGCTTAGGTAATGCCATGTGTCTCTTTCCACTATCTCCCCCCTGTCCCTTCCCGGTGTGTTTCTCCACTGTGTGCCTGCTGAATGTTTGCGTGTTACGTGCTGAATGACGTTTGTTTTATTTTCAAAGTTCTGCGTACCTAGTGTTGTTTGTGTGTTACTGTCTTTGCTGTCGTGTATTTTCTAAGTCCTGCATGCCTGGCTTTGCTCAGCCTCCTTTTCATCCAGTTTCAGATTTTTTTACTTTTTTCGTCCGCCCTTTTTTTCCTCGCTTGGCCGATTTTCGCTTGCAACCTCACTCCCAGGCTTCCTGGCTCTCCCCCTGTGCTGTGTGTGAGTGTGTTATTTTTGTTACAATATTTTGCTTCTTTTTCAGGTTTTTAGTGTTACGTTCTTGGGTCGCAGTTGTGACCCTCGCAGTCGCGTGCCTCAACTGCTTGCCTCGCTTTGCGAGACTCTCAGTGCAATGAGCTCATTGCAGCCTAAGTCATGTATGCATCGATGGCTCGCCTCACTGTGCTAGGGCCGCAAAAGAGTGACCAACATTGCAAACGTTACATACACTGACAACTATATACTGTATGTGATGCAGAGTTATGTGACACAACGCAGAGACAGAAAGAAAAATATATAAAGATCTATGTACAGTTTTATGGGTTGTTTATATATAGGAATTCTCCATAGATTATATGACCCGGGATATAGTGTGCCTGCAGTCTTTTATTTTTTTTCTGTGGCTAGGCCTCAGGCCTATTTGCAGTCTATTTTTTTTACCAACAATTACTGGCTAAAACTCACTGGCCCTCATTCAATTGCGATTTGGGCAATTGAATAGTGCTCTAAATAAGCACATAACATTTTTTTTTAAATACGTTTTTAGTTAGTGAAAACCTTGTTTTTGGATAGATGTTTAGTAACTAAAAACTTGTTTAAAAAAATATGTTATGTGCTTATTTAGACCCCTATTCAATTGGCCAAATTGCAATTGAATGAGGGCCACTGTGTTTACTGTTCAAATAGGTGTCCCCTTGGGAGTGTGACTGTATGGTGGTCTCTCACCTCCTGTGTTATTTATCCAGCAGAAACAAAATCCAGGCTGCAGGCTGACATGTGGCTAGGCCCCAGGTTTTGTTTTCAGTCTGGTGTGACAAAACAACACAATATATGGCTTAAAATGTTCCTGGGGTTCTCACCAACACTGGGGGACACTTCCCCTATCTGGTCTGTTTCTCCCCTTGGCAGATGGAGCTGGATTAACATCTAGATGGCAGTAGTTCTCTCTGTGTGCTTCCTCTCTGCTCTGCTGTCTGACATTTTCTCAGTGCTCTGCTTTTTCATGTATATATTGATGTATATGTATATATAGTATGTGTATATATGTTTCCTTTACTATGTTGTGTTTATTCCCCATATATGTATTTAAATGATTATGTCAGATGCTATTTCCACTCACTCTGCATTGCGGTTTTTACTCAAACTGAGGGTTCCATCTCATGACAGTATTGCTTCAGACTTGATAAAGAGAGGTTGAACTTCTCGAAAGCTCATCATTATAAATAAGACGTTTGTCCAATACAAAAGGTATCACAATATACTGCAATACTCATTATTAATCTATATCAGGCTTGCATTGCAATGAGCGCCTTCGCGCTCATTGCAGCCAAAGTCCTGCATGTCTAAGTCCTGCGTGGTTGACGGCTCGCCTCGCTTTGCGGGCCGCAATCAGGCTCACTGATCCCACATGATCTCTCGTCAGCATAGGTGTAGTGACCATCCATTTGCTTCGGACCCCCATGCGCTAAAGAGGTGACTGTACTGTCTTTTTAGACATGTCTGATAGTCCCCTGGTTTGTTTGGACTGTCAGATGCTCAACTGTAGTGTGTTGATTGGCCCTCAAACACCTTTGTATCCTTCTTTCACCTATGACATCAATGGCACATGATGCTCAGCAGTTTCAATGCTGTTTATTGTGTTGTTTGTCCAGTCACAGTACACTTTTACCACAGCCGCACGCGAACAGTTCATAAACTGCTCTGTTTCAGAAATACTGCTACCTTTGGCCCTTTTCAAAGTCAGATTAATTGCAAATTTTACCTATGACAGAGATTGTTGATATGTTTGCAGAATGTCTACATGTCACCTTATATACCCACCAAGCTAGTTAACGACACATGCCGTATTTCTTTGGCTATGCGTTGCTGACATCAAAAGAAGGCAGTGTTCGTAACAATGTCACTCGACCCGTGTATATATATATACATATATATATACTGTGGCAGAGAGCCCCCTTCTGGCGGGGTTTGCGTCCTGCACTTTCTTATCTCTTTTACCCAGGGAGGAAGACACAGCAGGCTTGTCAGATTTTTACTGCTGTTTATTGGGTAGCATAAACAGAACAAAATAACAGTGCTTGTATTCAGCGATAAAATAAAACCCTACATAAACGTGCTTACTATACTCAGGAACGCCCTGACTATATCCTGCGCAGCTTATCTGTGACAGGGAGTGCCACCTTGTGGCCAGGATGCAAACAGTCTCTTATTTGTGATATATCGCCACCTTGTGGCCAGGAAACAAACAGTCTCTTATCTTTGTTATATCGCCACCTTGTGGCCAGGAAACATACAGTCTCTTATTTGCCTTTTCCTCTACAGCTTCTATCAATTGTTTGTGAAGCATAGGGCCCTTGTCACCCTCTTGTAATGAGGAACTCTTACTCTCACTCTCAATGCACTCTTCTTCTCCCTGGGACCTTTGTAATCCTTCTCTGGATACAATGAGAATAATATGCATTGGCACCAACCTTTTATCCCTTATTCCTTCCGGCTTCTTAGGGATGGTGTCTTCAGATAATCCTATCTCAGTGGAATATCTCCAATATGACAGAGGTCTTCTCTGTGCGCAAACTCTGGAACTCCGCAGCCTTCCTGACTGTCTCGCTCCAGCACAAATCCCAGCTCTCAGGATCCCAGAGGCAGCTGAGCTGTTCAGGGCTTCCTCCTGCAACACACACAGCCCACGGCTCTTAGGCCCAAGCCTAAGTGAGAGAGCCTCCACCCATCTCTCTGCTGCTTTTAAAGGCAGTTCACAGCTAGGCTGCTTCCATTTAGCCACTGATAACTGAATTCTCAAGGGAGAAGTCTTACAGAGCTCTCTTGTGACCCCTAATGGCACTCCATCACATACCCTCCCCCTCAGCTCAACACCATGTAGTTGAGCTACATGAGCCGAGAGGCCGTAAACGCTCACTTGTAACTTTATCTTCCTCTTGTCTTCTCGTTTAAGGGGCTCATCTTCATAGGGCATAATATTCTCTGGTGCAACTATGCAGTATGGGCTTGGGTCTAGCTCTATTCTCCTGAGCTCAACAGCACGCGTACTTCCATGCGCCAGGAGAACTTTCCCTTTTTCAATTGATCCATCAACTTTGACGAAGCAAGGCTTGAGACACCCCTCGAATAGACTACCATGGATTTCGTCCACCGCATCATCTATGGGGAACACACTGTCTTGTTCGCCGCATGGCACCTCTGGACCTGGTTGGATACTGACAGTATCTCCAAACCACACCTTTAGGTTGTTACACACAACTCTGTTCCTCCTGATCTTCTCATCTAGGCAAGTGTCATCTGTACGACCTTTGTACGCAGTTTTCTGTCTCTTCTTTCTTTTCAGAAGAACAGGTTTTCCTTGGTACAACAGAAGCTCATCCTTCTGGACCGGAGTCATCGACATCACTTTCTCTTCATTGCTTTGTTTTTCTTCAATTTCTTTTAATAGGACCTGCAGTTCAGATAATTCTGCAGAGAGCGATTTGGTTGTATCATTTCTCTCACAACCGGTTTCTTTTACATAATCTTTGTAAAGATTTACCTTGAGTTCCTTACTCTTATGTTTCCATTCTTCCAATTTGTTTTCTGCTTTCTGGGCAGAAGGTTTGTCCTCCTCATCAATGGGTTTCTTTTCAGGTTTACGTTCTTTGACTTGAACGGCCTTGACAGAGGGACGTGAAATTCTCGGCGACCGTCTTAATGTCCGGCCTATGCTTTCCTCAGCTTCAGGCTCCTCAGCTTCTGCAACTGCGGAAACCACAAATAATGCGTCACCTCTCTTCCTCTTGTTGGAGACCCTGATTGTCAACTTGAGACCAACCACTGAGTTTGCTCTGTCAGTCTGCTTGCTCTCGTTGGGAAGTCATTTATCTTTATGTTTATTTTTTGACGTCCTTGTTTTCTTCTCAGTTTCAGAAGATTTTTCAGTGTCAAGTGATTTTGTCTCTTTTTTTTTTGATGTTTCAGGTTGCTGCTCTGTATCACACTGATCCGCTATGGTTGGTGAAACCTTTGTTTCCCTGCTTTCTTCTGTCTGATCTATCACAGCTGACTCCATATTTTGCTTTGCACCACTCTCAACTTTACTAGATGCTTCTTTGCCTACACTCGCTCTCTCTTTATTAGAGACAGAAATAATGTCTTTCTTTTTCTCTGTCTCTTCCATAGCAAGCAATTGTTCTTTTAGGTGAAGGATTTCTTCTGTCATTACCTCCTTCCCAGGGATTCTCTGTTCATAAAGCCGTAACTGGTTGTCCTTTTCAATTAATTGCGTCTTTAGAGACTCCATTGTGGCTGCGTGAGTCTCACTTTGCGCCTCATTCTCAGTGTATAGATTCTGGCATTTAGCAATTAGATCAAGGATGGTTGCATCCCGTTCTTGCACTTTAACTGCCAACTCTGATTTTTCCTTTTTTAGCTCCTTGGATGTGGCCAAACTTGATTGAAGACCTTTCTCCAGAATCTCAACAGCTTGGTTTAAAGAGTTTAATTCTTGTTCATTTGTGGATTTGTACTCATTAAACACATTAAGAGTTGACTCTCTCTCACTAATCACCTTATTGTGCTCTTCCGTTAACTGAACCATCTGCTGGGCCTTGCTCTCCAGTTTTCTGGTGAACTTTGTTAGCTTGTCCTCAGTTTGCTTCAATATACTGCTTAGATTGTCCACTTGGTGGTTGAGTCCAGCTATATTTTGTCTTGATGACTCTTCATTTATTTGCATGTCTTCAATCACCTGCTCCTTCTGCCTCTTCTCATCTTCCACCCGATATTGGAGTCCCTCAAGCTCCTTGTCCTTTTGCATTAATACTGTTTTCAGCTTGGAGATATCCAGTTTCAACGTGGTTATTTAACAAATCAGCTGCTCCTCTTGAGTTTGAGCCGCTTGGTCTTGTCTCTCCTTCTGTACAGTGTTCTCTGAAAGGGATGTCTGCAGATTGGTAATTATTCCCTCTAGCTGCAGTTTCTCAGAATCAAACCGGGCTCTCTGGGTTTCTAGTTCTGCATTGGTGGAGCTCTTCTTTTGTTCTAGCTTGGTGATCTGTACTTGGAGGGCTGTACACCTAGCAGTGATTTCAGCTACTTCCTGGGTCAATCCTTCCATCTTCAGGATGTCCCCCATGTTTTCCAGCTTAGACTTGGGAGTATTCTTCCTCTGCTCCCAAATTGGCATCAGTTTCTCATTCCTGTAGGACACTCTGTAGTCCTCAAATGCAGGCATCCTCCGCCATTCAGGAATATAGTCTGGCATCATCTTTACCTCTCGCTGGTCTGGTTTGGTATGACACATCTCCATGCTCTGCGTCATATGTCCTGTCTGGGACAGTGTGTACTCCTTGAGTTTTTCTGCATTGCGGTCAGCCCGTTTCTTTTCTCTGTTATAAGCAGCTTCCACTTCTCTGAACTGGTTTTTTATCATCTCTAAGTCGGATGCACTTTGCGAGTAGCTGGCCTTTTCCACTTGAAGTGAAGACTCAAGGTCCAGGATCCGCAACTGGATAACTTCAGAGTTAACCTTAGACTCCCGATGTGCTGCTCTTTCCGATTCAATATCTTCTTCCAGTCTTTTTACTGTGTGTGCTGCTGTCTCCAGTTTCAGAATCAGTCTCTCCTCTTTCGCACGACTGTATTCCAGCTCACTCTTCTGACGTGAGAAGTTATCCATGGAGACATTTTTCTCTGCTTCCATTATCTGTTACTGTCTCTGCAGTTTCTTTTGTGCACTCTGCATTCTCATCAGCAGCTTCTGCCGTCTCTGTGGCGGCTCCTGCCGTCTCTGTGGCGGCTCCTGCCGTCTCTGTGGCGGCTCCTGCCGTCTCTGTGGCGGCTCCTCTGTCAGCCCGCCAGTTCCTTGCTTGTCTATCTTTGACAATATCATCAAATGACTTCTGAACGCCAAGCTCCAATGGGGTGTCCATAATATTTGGATGGAATTCTCTCCTTGTCATGCCAGTCACACCTTTCTCGTGTGGTTGAAGTATAGGAGCACTTCTCCGGTTAGCTTGTTGCACCCCCAGCGCCTTTATGCTGGCTGTAAAGTACGCCTTCTGTTCATTCTGGGTACTGATTCTCTGTGCTCTGACATCCCGGGTAACTCCAACTCTGGCAAGGATCTCAGCTTTGAGGTCATCATAGTTTTCTTTCTTTTCTTCATTCAAGCTCAGATAAGCTTTTTGAGCTTCGCCCGTCAAATACGGGGCAATGAGGCTGACCCAGTACCGTTTGTGCCACGCCTCCCTAATGGCTGTTCTCTCAAAAATGGTGAGGTATATGATCACATCATCATCCTCTGTCAGCTCCAGAAGAAGTTCATTGGCTCTAACTCTGGCCGCATCTTTTCTATATTTTTCCAGTATAGCTTCACTCTGGGCTAACTGGATGGCCCACTTTCTATTGTACTCTTGCTGAGCAGCTGTGGCCTCTCTCATGCCGATTATTCTCTCCTCTGCTTGTCGTTGCCACTTCTCTGTGGCCTCTCTCATGCAGATTATTCCCTCCTCTGCTTGTCGCCGCCACTTCTCTGTGACCTCTCCCAAACATGCAGCAGCACCTCTTAGTTTACCCTCTTTTGCAGCATGGGCTCCGTCCGCTGCAATTACTTTTTGCCATTCCTGCTGACAAGCTCCGCCCACTTTCTGGCGTGTAGTGGCATCTACCAGGGCTTTCACTAGTTCCTCCATGGACATCTTGTAAGGTGGGCTGTCTTCTTAATACAGACAATTTAGTATCCCACTTCTGATACCAACTGTGGCAGAGCGCCCCCTTCTGGCGGGGTTTGCGTCCTGCACTTTCTTATCTCTTTTACCCAGGGAGGAAGACACAGCAGGCTTGTCAGATTTTTACTGCTGTTTATTGGGTAGCATAAACAGAACAAAATAACAGTGCTTGTATTCAGCGATAAAATAAAACCCTACATAAACGTGCTTACTATACTCAGGAACTATATCCTGCGCAGCTTATCTGTGACAGGGAGTGCCACCTTGTGGCCAGGATGCAAACAGTCTCTTATTTGTGATATATCGCCACCTTGTGGCCAGGAAACAAACAGTCTCTTATCTTTGTTATATCGCCACCTTGTGGCCAGGAAACATACAGTCTCTTATTTGCCTTTTCCTCTACAGCTTCTATCAATTGTTTGTGAAGCATAGGGCCCTTGTCACCCTCTTGTAATGAGGAACTCTTACTCTCACTCTCAATGCACTCTTCTTCTCCCTGGGACCTTTGTAATCCTTCTCTGGATACAATGAGAATAATATGCATTGGCACCAACCTTTTATCCCTTATTCCTTCCGGCTTCTTAGGGATGGTGTCTTCAGATAATCCTATCTCAGTGGAATATCTCCAATATGACAGAGGTCTTCTCTGTGCGCAAACTCTGGAACTCCGCAGCCTTCCTGACTGTCTCGCTCCAGCACAAATCCCAGCTCTCAGGATCCCAGAGGCAGCTGAGCTGTTCAGGGCTTCCTCCTGCAACACACACAGCCCACGGCTCTTAGGCCCAAGCCTAAGTGAGAGAGCCTCCACCCATCTCTCTGCTGCTTTTAAAGGCAGTTCACAGCTAGGCTGCTTCCATTTAGCCACTGATAACTGAATTCTCAAGGGAGAAGTCTTACAGAGCTCTCTTGTGACCCCTAATGGCACTCCATCACAATACATATATAGTAAAAAGACTTACCCAGAATCCAAATAAATACAGTTATTACACTGCATTCTGGGAACCCTTCACTCAAATGTTCCCAGAAAGACTTTGCAATCCATAACCATATCAAACATGGCTTCCCTTAAGCATATGCCCACTGTATCAAACAGCTTTGAGCAAAGCTAGGGCTGGATTATACACAAGCCAGGAATCCCACCCACGGTACAGCCGTTTCAAGGTTACTGCCTCTCATCAGTGTGGGACCGGTTCCTTAGCTTGTGTAGTGGATATTTTGAGTAGGTAGTTCACCACAACAATCATTTAATATATGGTAGGCAAAAGAGTGATAGAAGCCCTCCACCATACAGTAGTACAGTACATAAATAGTACATTTGCGTTCACATTTGAATGTCTAAAACAAGTTAAAAAAACTTGTTTCATGCCCAGAATTCTGATAAATACAGTTATTACACTGCATACTCATTAAAAAATAAATCATGACAATATATATATATATAAATCTCAAAATCAATATACTTAAAAGTTGTAAAAACACTAAGGAAAGAAAGACATTTGCAATCAAAATGATTATGCTCTTTAACAGTAATAACTCAGGCCTTAATGTAAATATGACATTTTTATCTCATTACCAAAATTTCATGATTATGGATATATATATATATATATATATATATATATATATATATATATATACATAAACACACACATACACAGCATCTCACAAAACCCCTCACATTTTTGTAAATATTTTATTATATCTTTTCATGTGACATTACTGAAGAAATTACACTAAGCTACAATGTAAAATAGTAAGTGTATAACCTGTATAACAGTGTAAAATATATCTAAACACACAGCCATTAAAACCATTGGCAACAAAAGTGAGTACACCCCTAAGTGGAAATATCCAAATTGGGCTCAAAGTGTCAATATTTTGTGTGGCCACCATTATTTTTCAGCATTGCCTTAGCCCCTATGGGCATGGAGTTCACCAGAGCTTCACAGGTTGCCACTGGAGTCCTCTTCCACTGCTTGACCAGTCCATCACCTTTACCTTCAGCTTTTTTAGCAAGGTAGTGGTCATCTTTGAGGTGTGTTTGGGGTCGTTATGTTGGAATACTGCCCTGCAGCCTGGTCTCCAAAGGGAGGGATCATGGTCTGCTTCAGTATGTGACAGTACATGTTGGCATTCATGGTTCCCTCAATGAACTGTACTCCGCAGTGTTATATGTATTAATGTATTGCATAGTAACTAGAGCTAATTAGTTTACATATATAGGAATGTGACACAAATGTGATGTATGTGGATGTCCCTTATCCCCAACTGTTGAAAACACACAGAGACAGTTAGAATGGTATAACAAAGCTCTATTTCATACACAGACCCCAGTCAGAAATGGACAAGACTGTGCATTAAGTTTATGGGTGTGGTGTGGGCAGATCCCGGGAGAGAAAGAGGTTTGTGGTAAAAAGGGGATACCTACAGAGATTCTACTGAAAAAAATCATCATAAATCACTCCATGTAACTGAAGAAGCCATTAATGTGCATGGCACTTACAACTTGTCTAGATCTGCTCAATGATGATTCAACCTCTGGACTGTGTAATCCATTCCAGTTTCACACATACAGTGTGGTGAGTGACAAAACTAAAATCTGAAAAAAGTGGTCAACTAAAAAAAGGCAGAGGAGGATACAAAAAACTAATCAACATGCATGTACAGTACAGTGCTAAATACTGTGAATGTAACAATATGCCAACTCACCTGATTCCCATCTGCAAGCATTACTAACTATTAGCAAGGTCTCTGGATAATCAGCAATATGGGAAAATACTGATTAATACGGAGAGAACACAAAGGTCAGCAGCCACATTCACTATTACTTACATCAGGTGCATGCACCAAGGCCCAGGCCTGAGGTGGGGGGTCCCCCTGCTCCTGCTCTCTGCTTGTGTCTGCTGGCAGGGAGAGGAGCCAGCAGAGGGGAGAGCCAGAATTGGAGGGAGAGGGGGAGAGGGAGGCATGGGGAGAGAGAAGGAGACATGGAGGGAGGTGGTAGCAGCCAGTCCAGTGCACTGCTGTGCGGGGGAGGAGGTGGTGGTTGCCTGTCTGGTGTCATTACTCCAGTGGGAGGGCCCTGGCGTTATGCTCAGTCTCTGGAGGAGGGGGATAGTAGGGTCGAATCCCAGCTGTGTGAATGGAGGGCCGGATGGTGACTCCACCAGACATTTTACATCCTCCTCCTCTGAACCAGGGCCCTCGGGTCCTCTTGTCTCCTCTTCTCCCTGTGCCAGTTCCTGCTGGGAGGGGGCTTGCTCCTCCACTTCCAGCTCTGATGGAGCTGACATCCCCGCCGCTGGCTCGCCACTGGACCCAGTCCTCATTGATGCTGAAAGAGAGAAAAGAAAGGTATATGTCATTAGTAAAATTAATAATAATAATATAATAATATATTGTTTTGTGTGCATTCCTAGCTATCTGACATCTAGGCTTGAACCTGGATGATACTCCTAATTGCAACTCAGATTAGCTATCATTTGCTAGATGTGATCTATTCTTTGGCTCTTGGTCTTGATTGTTCTTGTCTCTTAACCCTATTGTGATTCCGGCTGCGGTCTGTAACTGCATAGGCTGCAGTGGGCATACCAATACATGGACTATCTATTGGTTGATTACAGCTCAGGAATGTGCCCAAGAATGACAGTGATTTGTCATGGATTTAATGATGCATCTATCTTTCCCTTGTGAATTCCATGGAGCTGACATTTTGGTGTCCTTGTTGATCATCATGTACATGTGTAGTGTGTGTGATGTACATGTGGTGGCATGTTGGTGTATGTGATATTCACCTCACATGGAGTCCTGCTGGGCCACCAGGCCTGAAGCTCCAGCAGCGGGTACCTGTCTCAGAAGGTCCCTGGTGACCCTCCCCCACTCATTAAGGGTCACAGTCTGGTTCTTGTCCTCCTTAGTCATCATCCTCCTCACCTTGGCCTTGACAGACCGCACATCCCTTGGCACTGTGCCTACTGCTGTCACCTCTGCTGCTACCTCCTTCCATGGGGCCCTGGCCTAGCACTGATGAGGACCACATTCTCCTGGTGCAAGTAATTGTGGGCCCTGTGCTTGCCCTTAGCCTCTTGCCCTCCCGGCTGTGGACAAGGATCCATGCCTCCCTGACCTGTCCCTGAGGACTGTCCCTCCCCCGAACTAACTCCCCCCACCCCCCCCCCCCCCGGTATCAAGCTCCTTCTCCTCTGTCCCTCTCCTAAGTGTTTCAAATTGTCTAATAGATAGTGATTATAGATATTTATCCCCTCATACAAGGTGCACCGGGAATTTAATCCCAACAGAGTATATAATTGAAGGAAGATATATCCAGTTCAGACCAGTAAAATGAGTATCAATAAAATACAACTTTTATTATTCCAATTTAAACAAGTTAAAATCACAAGTAAAAATTGGGAAATGAGGACCAATGAGACAGATGGAGATTGTTCTTACAGTGTCTGGGTTTAGGCGCAAAGAAAGTAAGTTGGGGGTCCGCCAAGCCTCAATAGCTATAGTCCACACTATTGTACCCTGGCCCACGCCCCACAGTGTGTGCGCTTTATCACCCCCTGTCTGAGTCTGTGTTGGACTCTAGGCATTTACCACTCTGGTTACCTTATCAGCCTCATCTTGGGAATCATGAATATAGCACATAAACACACGCTTTTGTAGCCCTACAATGCTAGGACAATTACTCAATAACTAATCTAGTCTACTTCAACCTTTTTTCTCTCTGGTCTTCCTGCCCGTCAACTCTCTCGTCTGCAATCAATACATTATGCAGCTGCTCATATCACCTCACTATCTCTTCTAAAATGCTGCTGTCTTCTCCCATATTGAAACCTTCAACTGGCTTCTGATAAATTCAGGTAAGTAAATGAAAGACAACCAGGAACTTATATCCCTTTAGTGCACAACACTACTAATATCAAACATCAAAATTAGTAGTTTCCACTTTATTGGAATGGTTGAATAATTAATAGAGATCTGAAGCAGAGGAGGAGAGTTCTATATGCTACTGTATATCTGAATATATTCAAATCAGTCTCTACTTGATTTTATGGACAGAGACCAAATAGGAATATTACAATGTGACACAGGCCTTCTGAAAATAAGTGACCAGGAAAAGCAGATGAGCTAAATAGGTTCTTTTCTTTGGTATACACAAGGGAGGTACCAGTGGTTGGGACACTGCAACATAACGGGGCTACACTACATTCACCAAATAGCTGGTTAACGCAGGAAGAAATCCAAAAGAGGTTGGAAAAAATAAATGTTAATAAAGCCTAGGTCCTGATGGAGTACATCGAAGGGTACTGAGGGAACTGGGTTCTGTATTAGCCAAACCATTATATTTCATTTTTCAAGAATTATTCAACACAGGGTCTTAACCTGATGACTAGAGAAAAGCAGATGTGATACCTATATTTAAAAAGGGAGCAAGAGCAATTCTGTGTGAATTATAGACCAGTGAGCCTCACTTCTGTAGTGGGGAAGCTTTTAGAAGGGTTAATAAGCGATAACATACAAGAATATGTCTATTTGAACAGGATTGTAAGTAGGTGTTAACATTGATTTATGAGGGATAGGTCATGTCAAACAAATCTAATTAGTTTCTATACAGAGGTTAGTAGGGACCTGGATCAAGGCAACTCAGTGGGTGTAGTCTTTTTGGATTTTGCAAAGGCTTTTGATACAGTGCCACATGAGAGACTATTGTGCAAACTAAGGGATACAGGAATTGCAGTATATCTGCTCATGGATTTAGAGCTGGCTAAAAGAAAGGATTTAAAGGTTTGTTGTAAATGGAACATACTCCGATTGGACAAATGTGGTAAGTGGGGTTCCTCAGGGTTCAGTATTAGGTCTTCTTCTTTTTAACATATTTATTAATGACTTAGAGGTGGGACTGAAAAGTAGTGTCTCCATTTTTGCTGATGACACAAAGTTGTGCAAGGTAATTATATCAGATAATAATGTGCTTTCCCTCCAAAGGGATTTACATAAAATTGAGGAATGGGCATCTAAATGGCAGATTAGATTGCATCTGGGAAGGAAAAATAGCCATGCGATTTATAATCTTAATGGAGCAAATATAGGGGTATCAGATATTGAAAGGGATTTGGGAGTGCTTGTGGACAACCACCTAGGTAACAGTGCTCAAAGCCAAGCAGCAGCTGCAAGGGCAAATAAAATAGTATCATGTATTAAGAAGGGTATAGAAGCAAGGGAAGCAAATATCATTATGCCACTGTACAAATCTCTAGTACGCCCACATTTGGAATATGGAGTACAATTTTGCATTTTACAGCTGGAAAAGGTACAGAGGAGGGCAACAAAACTAAAAAGGGGAATGGAGGGGCTAAGTTATGAAGAACGACTAACCAAATTAAGCTTATTTTCTCTCGAAAAAAGGCGTCTAAGAGGAGATATGATTACCTTATATAAATACATCCAGGGTCAGTATACAGATTACAGATATCGCCAG
The DNA here is from genome assembly GCA_027410445.1 of Discoglossus pictus. Classification (NCBI taxonomy): domain Eukaryota; kingdom Metazoa; phylum Chordata; class Amphibia; order Anura; family Alytidae; genus Discoglossus; species Discoglossus pictus. The sequence continues at coordinate 203,135,648 of CM050164.1, forward strand.
TATTTTTTTCCCTTTGAGGCGATTGGCTAACATTCACTTGTTTTTTTTTTCTGTTTGCCTTCCTCTGGATTAATTAAAAAAAACATTTGGTTAATAATTAATTAACAATTAATTAACAATTAATGAATTACTAACTAATCCATATATTGCAGATCAGAGGAGATCTTAAAAGGTTGAACTTGATGGACGGAAAGTCTTTTTTCAACCTTAATTACTATGTAACTATGTAACTATGTAATAAGTAAAAAAAAACAATTACAATGGATTTAAATTAATATACTGAAAAAAGCCTTTAACAACTGTTCCAATCCCAGCAGGATACACACTAGTAACCTTCACTTCCAGGACTATTGGGTTATTCTTTATTATTTCAATATCCACAACAAGGGAAACTCATAGTGTCAACACAAGTGGATTAATCCCCTACTATTTGGTTGAGCCACTGTTATTAATGTATAGACACACAGATCACAGAAAGTTGAAATAAGAACTACAGACAACATGACAAATAAAAAAAAGTACCGTATATATTCGAGTATAAGCCGACCCGAGTATAAGCCGAGGCACCCATTTTACCACAAAATACTGGGTAAAATGAGTGACTCGAGTATAAGCCGAGGGTGGGAAATGTGCTGCCCCCTGTGTCCCTCTTGGGCCCTCTGTGTCCCTATCTCTCTCCGTGTCTCTTTTCCCCTCTCCCTTCCCTGTGTCTCTTCTCCCCTCTCCCTTTCCTGTGTCTCTTCCAACCTCTCCCTTCCCTGTGTCTCTTCCCCCCTCCCTTATCACCCTCCTCAGCCCCACTCCTCAACCTCCTCATCCTTAACCTCCCTCCTCATCCTCAACCTCCCTCCTCATCCTCAACCTCCCTCCTCATCCTCAACCTCCCTCTTCAACCTCCCTCCTCATCCTCAACCTCCATGATCATCCTCAACCTCCCTCCTCATCCTCAACCTCCCTCTTCATTCTCAACCTCCCTCCTCATCCTCAACCTCCCTCCTCATCCTCAACCTCCCTCCTCAACCCCCCCATCCTCACCCCCCCACCCTCAACCCCTTCCTCAACCTCCCTCCTCAACCCCCCATCCTCAAGCCCCCCATCCTCATCCTCAACCCCCCATCCTCAACCTTCTCCTCAACCTCAACCCTCCTCAACCTCAACCCTCCTCAACCTCAACCCCCCTCAAAACCAACCCCCCTTCCTCAACCCCCCTCCTCAACCTCCCTCCTCAACCCCCCCATCCTCAACCCCCCATCCTCATCCTCTCTCCTCAACCCCCCATCCTCAACCCCTCCTCCTCATCCTCAACCTCCCTCCTCATCCTCAACCCCCCTCCTCAACCCCCTCCTCAACCTCCCTCCTCAACCCCCCCCATCCTCAACCCCCTATCCTCATCCTCTCTCCTCAACCACCCATCCTCAACCCCCCTCCTCAACCCCTCCTCCTCATCCTCAACCTCCCTCCTCATCCTCATCCTCCCTCCTCATCCTCAACCTCCCTCCTCAACCCCCCTCCTCAATACCCTCCTCAACCTCCCTCTTCAACCCCCCCATCCTCAACCTTCCTCCTCAACCCCCCATCCTCAACCCCCTCCTCAACCTTCCAATCATCATCCTCAACCCCCCATCCTCAACCTCCCTCCTCAACCTCAACCCCCCTTAATCCCAACCCACCTCCTCAACCTCAACCCCCCTCAATCTCCCTCAACCCCCCTCCTCAACCTAAACCCCCCTCAACCCCCCTCCTCCACCAGAACCCCTCTAAATACGTCCCCCGCCTCCCCTCACTTACCTGCTTGTGCTCCGGCCTCCGCTCCTTGACCCGGCGCGAATGTGACGTCACATGCGCGCCGGGTCAAGGAGCGGAGGTCGGAGCACAAGCAGGTAAGTGAGGGGAGAGGGGGGAGGTATTTAGGGGGGTTTAGGTGGAGGAGGGGGGTTGAGGGGGGTTTAGGTTGAGGAGGGGGGAGGGAAAGAGACACAGGGGGGTCGAGAGACACACGGGGGTTAGAGACACACGGGGGGGTTAGAGACACGGGGGGGTTAAAGAGATACGGTGGGTAGAGTGACTCGAGTATAAGCCAAGGGGTCCCTTTTTTGCCTTAAAAAAGGGCTGAAAAACTTGGCTTATACTCGAGTATATGCGGTAGTTGTCAGAAATGGATACAGTGAATCAGTACATGTATGTGTACATGATATAATTTAAGAAAAGGGTAGGGGAGGCGTGACCGGAAATTAGTGATTTTGTCACTTGACCTGGCTGCAGGCTGATGGAGTGAGCGGTCGCTTCTTGAGCCATCTTCATGTCTCTGAGAACGCCCTGAGTGAGAACGGACGCTTGCACCCGAATGTGGATGTCCGCTTCATGTGAGCAGCGGTTCAGATGCCTGGTAGTCTAGGCCTGGTAGTCTAGTGGACAACAGCTCCCAATGCTGGCTCCCAAGCAAAGACACCTCTTCTAAAGAGTGGTGATGAAGGATACACTGAAGGACGCCAAACAATTAAGCTGCCCCATTCAGCATTGTATGGCGTGGAGGTGGGAGATGCTTCTCTTGCCCACACTGTTTGCCGTATTTCAGTGGAAATGAAGAGTGGTGGCTCCAGTGGAATCCACATCTAGACACCAAGAGCTTCCAACAACTACTTTCAACAGCATCCTTGAGAGTAAAGCCAAGTACTAGTATTGTAAGCATGATCTGCACTAATAAGACTTAAAAAACCTAAAAGACAGCACACATGTTTTTTTTATTGATGGAGCTTCGGATTACAGATGGTTTATTAATACTCTGCAGCAACAGAGGACAACACAGCAATAACTTTCTCTAAGAAAATATAACCAGACACAGCAGACAACTGCTTTTAACTGTTGAAAGAATCAGATAACAGCCCACAGTATGTGATTTTTCCATTTTGGAGTTTGTAACATTTCAAGACACAACGGAGTATATCCTTTTGCTCTCTCTACAAATTGGATAGCAGATTGAGTCACAGCTCTCACCTATGTAAATATGTAAATAACTGGATAAAATTGATGCTGCTTTCTTCCCTTTGCTATCTACCGTATATACTCAAGTATAAGCCGAGTTTTCCAGCCCTTTTTTTAAGGCTAAAAAGGGCCCCCTCGGCTTATACTCGAGTCACTCCTCCTAGTGTCTCTCTAAGCCCCCCGTGTCTCTCTACCCCCCCATGTCTCTCTACCCCCCCATGTCTCTCTACCCCCCTGTGTCTCTTTCCCTCCCCCCTCCTCATCCTCAACCCTGCTCCTCCTCATCAACCCTCTCGTCTACCCCCTCCTCACTGTCTCCCCTCTAAATACCTCCCCCTCACTTACCTGCTTCTTCTCCGGCCTCTCCTCCGTCTTGACCCCGGCGCGCATGTGACGTCACATACGCGCCACGTCATTAGCATATACCAGGTGCATTTTAGAGTCTAACCCTTTCAAAAAAAGATCTATTTCAAAAATTCCAAACTAATATAAAGGTTGATTTGAAAAAACAAATAATGGAGAACACTAAGGCTATTAAAGAGGTAAACACTAGGGCCCTCATCCAATTGCAATTTGGCCAATTGAATAGGGGTCTAAATAAGCACATAACATATTTTTTTTAAGAAGTTTTTAGTTAGTAAACATCTATCCAAAAACAAGGTTTTCACTAACTAAAAACTTATTAAAAAAATATGTTATGTGCTTATTTAGAGCACTATTCAATTGGACAAATCGCAATTGAATGAGGGCCTAGGACAGAAGATTTAGAAACCTAATTCTTTAAACAGACTATTGGTCGTTATATGCTTCTAAAATATACTACAGATCTAGAAGACAAAGTCAAAGACTTAAACAACAAAATTATTAACATACAAGACAGATCTAGGAGAAGCAATCTTCAAATTAGGGATCCCAGAACACATTACAAATGAAGAACTAGATAAGTATTTAACTAACTTGTTTACCTTATGGTACCTACTTTCCCCCAATCAGGAAATACATTTGATGCTGTACATAGAATAACATTACCGACCTATCTTGAGAATAAAAGATCTTGAGATGTTATTGCAAAAAATCCCTTTCTCCCAATTAAAGAGGAAATAACAAAAGCTAGCTAAAGGTTAAAGACCTTTGATTCACTGTATGAAAATATAAAATATTTTTGAACTTTTCACCATCTACAATAAATAAATTCAAGGATTATGGAAATATTACCCAAGCACTGAGAAAAGAAGGACTTATATACAAATGGACGTTTCCAGTGGGTCTCTCGATTTTGAAAGAAACTCGCTAGCATAAAATTGGTTCAGTAAAAGAGGGTGAAGAGTTACTAACAACTTGGGATATTAAGATAGAAAGTACTGTTAAAACTGCTCAGAATCTGCAATACATATATACAGAATGGCATAAAATGTAAGAGATGTACTATATATTCACTACAATAAGTTAATGTTACTTATTAGGCAAAATGTATTCCTTTTGTGATCAAAAAATATCATACATTTGAAAATTTGAATATTTCTTGTAAAACAGAAAAAAAAAAAAAAGGGAAGAAAAAAAGGGAGAAAAAATAAATATATAGTAATACTCCTAAATCATTTTTTGCACAACAAAGGCTAAGGTAGATAGAAAAATAAATTAATTGAAACAATATTTACTGCTCACTACTAGAATAGAAATCTGTAACTGATCTTGATTTTACATAATGATTATGAAACAACAAAAATTATTAAATTATTTTTCGCACGACAAAGTTTAAGTTAGACAGAAAAATAAACTAACAATAGCCTAACATTTCGGAACATTATATAGCCTTGCATGAAGACTGCTAAGGTTACATATAGCAGCCACAAATATGTATGTAAGAATGGATATGTGATTGTATCTAAATACCTAACGGGAGAGAAGGAAATAGATATCAAGGATGTAAATATTCTTGTAATACTACTGCATTTTATATATAAATACTTCTGTTATGTTATAGACAAGTTGGATGAATGTGAGTATGAATATAAAGAAAAAATAATGAGAGACCAAGTAGGTAAACAAATCTTTTGCTAGCAGACAAAATGACAATTGTATTCCTGTCTCAAAATGCCTCAAGAAATGTCACAAGTTAAAATTCCAAGTATCCTGACAGATAAAGATCCTGAGAAATTCAAAAACTAAAGAACCATTTCACTAATTAATGTAGATATAAAACTATATGCAGGAATTCTAGCTAATAGATTATGCAATTATATCCCAAATCTGATAAAAGAAGATCAAACAGGCTTCATTAAAGGGAGATAGGGCACTGACAATATTAGGAAAATCATAGATATTATGTCATGGTCTATAAGAAACAATATCCCTTTGGTCACCCTGTCATTGGACCCTGAGAAGGCATTCGACAGGGTGAGCTAGGAATTTATAGACAAAGTATTAGATACATTTGGACTGGGAGAGTTTGGCGCAAAAGCGATTAAAGTTTTTTATAGAAATCCCATGGCCTTTATTAGCGGAATGGGAGTAGAAACAGAATAATTCAGTCTGGGAAATGGGACCAGGCAGGGATGTCTTAATTTTTATAAAAGTTATGGAGCCTATGGCTTAATTAATCAGATCATCAAGCGGAATTAAAAAAGTTAATATAGTTAGTGAAACATATAAAATGTCCATCTTTGCGGACGATGTAATTTTAACATTAATGGACCCTGCTAAATTGTTTCTGGAGTTAGAAAGGATACTAGAGGAATATTGCTATGTGTCTTATTTTAAGGTTAATATATATAAATCAAATATAATATATGAACAGAGATCAAATTAAAAAGTTTCAACAGCTATACTGGTTAAATTGGCAATGTAAAAATATTACACATTTGGGTATAGACCTCTTTTATAATGTTGAACAAATTCTAAATTTAGAAAACAAATCTAGAAAAACATATACACAAATCAGAAATGTATTGCAGGAATGGAACCATATATATCTGTCTTACTCAGGGAATTTGTCAGCAGTAAATATGGTTATAATTCCTAAATTTACGTATGTACTAAGGTGTGTACCACAGAGAGCTCCAAAATATATTCTGATGAACTTTCAAAAGATTATTAACACTTTTATATACCAAAATAAGAAATCAAAAAATAACATTGGAGATTTCAAAAAGACTATTTGAATGAGGAGGTGTTCGGTTTCCCTCTATAGAAGATATTCATAAATCAATAGTTCTTTCCCATCTACTAGAGTGGAACAGTATGAAAAGTACAATAAGAAGGATAGCAAAGCAATATAGAATGATATGATACCAAATATAAGTAGGAGTTTGTATATGTGGCTTCCTAGAATTAAATTAAAACTACTAAGTCCTTTACCAGTGAGGTTATACTCACTGCTTAAATGTTGGTATACAAATAGAGAGAAATTTGCTCATTTTCCCCTAATTAGTAGCGCCATTGAAGATACTAGAGAAAGAGGAAAAGATTATTATCCCATATTTAGAGAAGAATAATATGAGAATTATAAAGGATCTCTATTATAAGGGATTAAAGCTAACTCAAGAACTAATACAGAAAGATTTACAACTGAGAGCTCTTTCTTGTTTAGAATTGATCACGTTAAATAATAAATTGTCTGATAAGGGATATTTAAAATACTATCATCAAGAAATGACTGATTATGAAAATCTGATAATATTAGACAACCCTGTAAAAAAAGTCTCTAAATTACAAAATATTTTGAAAAAGGAATATTCTAGGTTGAAAATGGATAGAATAAAAAAAAAAAAAGGGAATCAAAGTTAAATCTGAAATGGCCAGAAGACAAGTGGTGGGAATCTTTTATGTTGTTAAAACATCCTCATTATGTGTATCATATAGAAATCTCTACTATAAATTAGTCTAGAGACGGTATTGGGTGCTCACGGAACTTAATAAAATGAATTAAACCTACTCCTCCATGTGTTGGAGAAATTGTAATATGCCAGGCACTCATGCCCATATTTGGTGGGAATGTAAATTTATAAGAATATTCTGGGAAGAATGTATTACACACCTGGCTAAAATATCAGACGTTATCCTGATTCCCGAACCGAAACTAGTTTTGTTATGATGCAAATATCTCTTTGCGGAGAAAATTCATTATTACACATTGTCTTTTAGTAGCAAAATGGCTTCTAATTAAAAACTAGAAGCAAAAAAAGATCTGATTATGGTCAGAAATTAGAGATTTTATGGACAGAAATAGAACCTTGGAAGTATCTAATGTTCAAAGAAACAATATGTCAAGTAATTTGAGGCTAAAGTGGCACATTTGGGAAAAATATAGAAATATGTACTGATGGCAGTTAGAAATAATGGAAAATAATAAACTCTCATTTGATGTAGTATTATCAAGTATGTATGAAGGATGTAAGGTTACTTAATTTAATTGCTATTATCTTGCAGAATTGTATGTTTGTATATTGTATGACTTTTTTTGTTTTTTGTTTTTGATGCTTATACTGTACAAATTAAAATAAAGCTTTGAAAGAAATAATTTAAGAAAAGTTTAAGCATATTTTTTTACAGAAGTTTTTAGTTAGTGAACTTCTATCCAGAAGCAAGGTCTTCACTAACTAAAAGCTTCTGTAAATAAAATATGCTGTGTGCTTAAATAGTTCCCTTTTAAATTTACTGAATCGCAATTTAATAAGGCTGTGTATGTGTATTTAAAGGTATATGAAAGTGAGCTGGGTTATTAATACATCTGATAGAGGAGAATGTATAGTGTCTGGAATAAAAAAAAGAATCAAAGTAAACAGTTAAACCATTAGCCTGAAGTTTGCTGATCTTTCTTGCTTTTGCAAAGAGTTTTCTCTCAATGTTGACACCCCCAGAAATTCCCAGGGAAAATTAGCATAACTTAAACAATGTTTCTTTTTTGCCTGGGTATTTTGCAGACATTCTCAGTTATCACTTGTAGTCTGCCCTACTGTGGGAAGTAAGACACTTTCCTTTCCTTTAGATTTATGTCCCTTGATTCACTGATTGTTTTATCTACATCCCAGGTGATACTTCCCCAGCCCCAGAGAATTGCCCCCCAACGCCAGAGAAATGCCCTGTGGCCTCCCCCAACCCCAGTGAATTGCCCCTCAGCCCCAGTGAATTGCCCCTCAGCAACGGAGAATTGCCCCACAACCCCAGAGAATTGTCCCACAGCCCCAGAGAATTGCCCCCCCAACCCCAGTGAATTGCCCCACAGCCCCAGAGAATTGCCCCCAACCCGAGAGAATTTCCCCACAGCCACAGAGAATTGTCCCAGAGAACTGACCCATCACCTCCCCCAGCCCCAGAGAATTGCCCCACAGCCCCAGAGAATTGCCCTGTGACCTACCCCAGCCCCAGCGAATTGCCCCCCAGCCCCAGTGAGTTGCCCACCAGCACCAGAGAATTGCCCCATCACCTCCCCCAGCCCCAGATAATTGCCCCACAGCCCAAGAGAATTCCCCCGTGACCTCCCCCAGATACAGACACTAGAGAGACGAGAGGTAGCTAGGGGGCTGCTGGGGCCACATTGGGGACCTGGGGGTTTGCAGGGGACCCATTGGAGAGCGGATGGGGCCACAGCAGTTGCGGAGGGGCCACAGTGGGTCGAGGGAGGGCTCTGGGGGCCACAGGGGCCATGGGGGCCACAAGGGGGCCGCAAGGGACCCGCAGGGGCTACAGAGGACTCGCGGGGAGCTCTTGGTGATTGGAGGCCAAAGGAGGGCCGTGTGGGTCACAGGAAACCTGCCGGGGGCCAATGGAGGGCTGTAGGGGCCACAGGGGACCCTCTGGGGTCACAGGGGGCCCGTGGGGGCTCTTGGGTACAATAGTGGGCATGTGGGGGCCACAGGGAACTAAAGGAGGGCTGTGGGGGCCACAAGGAGCCAAACATGGGCTGCAGGGGCCACAGGGGACTTGCAGGGCTCACAGGGGGCCACGGAAGGCCACAGGAAACCAAAAGAGGGCTGCATGGCCACAGGGGGCCCATGGGGTCCACAGGGAGACATAAGTCGGCCACAGGGGACCAATCCGGGCCACAGGGAGCCAAAAGAGGGCCAACTGAAGCAACTACATGAAGCTGGTGCGGGTGTAAACATCACCCACAGAACATTTTTTTCCCTTTTTTTGCAAAAACGGTTTGCATGTTTTCATGCAAACCTTTTTGCTGGGTGGGTTATGCTGCGTTCTACAGAATGCATTCATAACCCACCTCACGTTAATATACCTTTAATTAACATTAGTGATGAAAAGCTTCTGTGCAGTGTTGAATAACCAACCCATATTGTTACATTTGTATTAAAATCTATACCTTCGACCTCTTAACAAACTTATTACATTTATTGTGAAATTCAACAAAGTAACTCATTTCATATTGAGAGATGTTTCACATGGAAATATAACACATTCACTACTGTACATTAGTGAATAGACCTTGAAATCCACTAACTTAAGTAAGAAGCCCTTTTTGTGGCTATTAAAAATATAAAAGGATAACCCAATAGTCTTGGAAGTGAAGATTACTAGTGTGTATCTTGATGGGATTGGAACAGTTGTTGAAGGCTTTTTTTTCAGTATATTGATTTGAAATCCATTTTAATTGATTTTAATATTGTTGCTATGTATAAAATAAAGTAGAAACTGAATAGAATAAATTCCGGTATAGCATATAAAACTCTCCTCCTCTGCTTCAACTAAATTTATTCTTCAACTATTCCTTATATCTCTTTTTTCCTCTCTCGCTATAGCTCATACTTTTTGTTCTGCCCAGGACTGTCTCCTCATAGTCCCATACAGTTTGAGAGCACTTTCTCAACTAAAAACTTTCTCACTAGTAGTCCTACGTCTTTTGCCACACAGCATCAGGAAAATCCCTAATCTCAGTGACTTCAAGGTCTAGCTTAAAAAACTCATCTCTTCAAAGAGCTTCCAACAGTTCCCTTACAAATGCACTTCTTAGGTAATATTGCTATTATATTGCAATCAAAACAAGTATTTAATAAATCTACTTTACATGTCTTGTAACTCACTTCTGATGTACCCTAGAGAGAGACTTAATTGGAGTTTTTTATCCCAAATATTGTGTTATTTATAATTATACTCTCCAACAATTTTTATTGTGGTTGTTCAGTTACTAAACATGTGAGACTTCACCAAGACAATTAAATAATTGCTGGTCCTCTACGTCACACCATTCAAAGTCACTAAAACAATATGGCACTTTGTAGAAAGTTACTATGAATTCTTATCAAATTCGCAGGACATAAAGGAAGTACTAAAGGAAAGGGGGACAAAAAGCAAAATATGCATCTGAAGCATTTGAACACCCAGAAAAACACTGCTTGCTTAAACACAAGCTAAGCAAACATGTTTTATCAGTACTGTTAAAATGACTCTCCTTTTGTCCCATCAAAGGTATGGACAAAATAAAACATTGTAGTGACATGGAGGAATTCTTCAGAAAACATAGACTCAAGGAATCCATCCATGACAGAAAGGAAAATAAACTCCACTCTGGACACTTACATAGAGAGCTTCAGATACAATTGCATCAGAGATATTGGATAAACAACACCAACTAGTACCCAATTTAATAGCCACAAAAACAGAGCTATATATTTATTAAAGTACAACAATGACATAATAATAAAACTTGTCAACAAGGGAGAGGCTGTTGCGATGATGGCTACATAAAAGAAGAGCACAGACAACTATCTGACGGCAGACACCTACTACAAACTACAGAAAGATCACACACAATGCAAAAGCATCATACACAGTCTCCTCTCCAGGAATGAAGACCAAGTAAAAGGCTTGTTTACTGCAGATCGCAAAGTGCACTCCTTCTATATGGTTCATAAAATATACCAAGAGGAAAATCCTGGAAGGTCCATAATATCAGGATTTGGCACACTGTCAGAAAATTTCTCTGGCTAGGTAGAAAACACTTTTAAACCCCATGTCAAGAAAACACTAAACTGCCTCCAGTACACAACTGATCTGGTTAATCTAGCAACCATTCTGTTTGATCTAGCTACCATTGGCCCCATCACAGAATGAACTATCCTGGCCTCAGTAGATGCTGATCCTAATTCTCCTGGATCTTTTTGCTGCCTTTGACACAGTTGATCACTCTCTTCTTATCCAAACTCTCCGCTCCCTAGGCATCCATGACACTGCTCTCTCTTGGTTCATATCCTATTTAGAAAATAGAACTTTTTGCATCTCCTTCTCTGGCGTCTCTTCTTCCCCTCGCCCTCTAACTGTCGGCGTGCCCCGAAGTTCAGTCCTAGGCCCCCTTCTTTTCTCCATCTACACATCCTCCCTCAGTGCCCTAATTAAATCTTTTGGATTTCAGTATCATCTATATGCAAATGACACTAAAATCTACCTCTCTGCACCTGAACTATCACCCTCTCTGCTAGCTCATGTTGCCAATTGCTCCTCTAGCATATCCTTATGGATGTCTGCCCGTAAATTTAAACTCAACAAGTCAAAGACAGAACTTCTTGGCTTTCCACCCTCTTCCTCAGCTCCCACCCCTCACTTATCTCTCACTGTTGATAATGCCCTCATCTTTCCCACCTCCCAGGCCCGCTACCTTGTGGTTCTACTGGACCCCACCCTCTCTTTCATTCTTCGCATTCAATCACACAAAATCTTGTTACTTTCAGCTAAAAAACATCTCCAAAATATGTCACTAGCCTATACAAGACACAACAAAAATTCTAATTCACTCTCTCACTCTCTCTCATCTTGCCTTGACTACTGCAACTCTCTACTCGCTGGCCTTCCTATCACCCGTATCTCTCCACTCCAATCCATATTAAATGCATCCGCTAGACTCATTTACCAAAATCAACGCACAGTGTCTTTAGCTCATCTCTGTCAGGCACTCCACTGGCTTCCAATAGCCTCCAGAATAAACTTCAAAACCATGACCCTAACATATAGAGACTTTTCTCGTGCTGCCCCTATAATTTGGAACTCCTTGCCTCGCACCACTAGATTATCCTCATGAGTCAAATCCTTCAAAATCTCTTTAAAAGTGCATATATTCAAAGAAGCCTATCATCTTTAGCCTTTACATGCTCTATTAATCTATCAGTCTCCTGTACACCACCCACACCCTTTAAAATGTAAGTTTGCGAGTGTTCAATCTCGATAGGTGCTTTACGGAAAGCACTGTGTATGTCCTAGTGAAAGCTCAATAACAGGGCCCTCCATTCTTTGCACTGTTTGAAATTTTTCTTGACCCCTGTATAGCAATATGGAATATGTTGGAGCGTTATAAATAAAGGAGAATAATCATAATAATAATAATAATAATAATAATGCTGGAACCCTATACACAAACATCCCACACATAGATGGCCTAGCAGCATGTCAGAAATACCTGGAGTAAGACAACATAACCACAACAGTAACACAGCTCATACACTTCATACTCACATATAACTACTTAACATTTGAACAGACAATACCATTATTAAAGAAACCAAAAGAATGAGAGCCATCCACTTTCCCTTCCCAGAAGATAGCTCCTAGAAAAAAGGAGCTAAAAAAGAAAACTGTACAAACCCCCATCCCTTCCCCGTTTAAATTCTAGGTAAAATATCCAAAGAAAGTCAAGCAACTCTGCACATGGATAGAGACTAAAAAGGTATTTCCAAATTCCCCTCCTAACATGAAACTGCTAGTAGTAAGGGCCGCAGTTAAGAAAAATACTACCAATGGCTCATTGGATTTTTCACAAACCTGGTCACTTTACCACATACAGTACTGTTTCACGGTTACTGCCAAACCTTAGTATGATGTGAGTGCCTGGTTTGTGTGGTGATTGTTGTAGGGAGTAGTTCTAGAAGAGTAGTGATAGAAGCCCTCCACTGTATAAAGTACAGTAGTACATCAGATATTATAATTGTCTAACTGCGATTCGTCGTCACGCTTCAGACGAATCGCAGTTTGACAATTATAAAGTGCTGCGCATTGCGCAGAGCGCGGCGCGAGCCGCGCATGCGCAGAGCGCGGCGCGAGCCGCGCTTGCGCGCAGCGCGGCCCGACACAAGAGTGAAGAAGAGGGGGGGTAGAGGCACAGAGGGAGAGTGGGGAAGAGGGGAGGGAGAGTGGGGAAGAGAGGCACAGAGGGAGAGTGGGGAAGAGGGGGGGAGAGGCACAGAGGGAGAGTGGGGAAGAGGGAGAGTGGGGAAGAGGGGGGGGAGAGGCACGGCACAGAGGGAGAGTGGGGAAGAGGCACAGAGGGAGAGTGGGGAAGAGACACAGAGGGAGGGGGAAGAGACACAGAGGGAGGGGGGAGAGACACAGAGGGATAGGTGGGAAAGAGACACAGGGGAGGTAGAGGAGGGGGAAAAGACACACGGGAGGGAGAACAGGGGGAAGATACACATGGGAGGGAAATGGGGGGGGAGAGGGGAACAGACACAGGGGGAAGGGGGAAAGAGACACCGGCCAGGGGGGAACAGGCACAGAGGGAGAGGGGGGAAGAGGCACAGAGGGAGAGGGGGGAAGAGACACAGGGGGGAGAGATACAGAGGGTGAGGGAGGAAGAGACACAGAGGGAAAGGGGGGAAGAGGTACAGAGAGAGGGGGAAAGAGGCACAGAGGGGGGGGGGAACAGAGGAAGGGGTGAAGAGACACAGTGGCGAGACACACAGAGAGAGGCGGGGGAAGAGGCACAGAGGGAGAGGGTGGAAGACACAGAGGGTGAGGGGGAAGAGACAGGGAGGAAGAGGCACAGAAAGAGGAGGGGGAAGAGACACAGGGGAGTGAGAGGAGGGGGAAGAGACACAGGGGAGAGAGTGCAGGGGGGAAGATACACAAGGGAGGGAAATGGAGACACGAGGAAGGCCGGAACAGACACAGGGGGAGGGGGAAAGAGACACAGGCCAGGGGGGAACAGACACAGGGGAGGGTTGGGGGAGACACAGGGGGGGGAAGAGATGCATGGGAGGGAGAAGGGGGAAAGAGACACAGGGGAGGAGTTTAGAGACACGGGAGGGAGAGGGAGGTAAAAACACAGGGGGGCAGGAGATACAAAGGAGGTAGACGAGGTGGAAGGAGACACAAGGGAGGGAGAGGAGGGGGGAAATAAGACACGAGGGAGGAAGTAGACAGAGGGAGAGACTCGCAATGAGCTCCAAAGGGGCTCATTGCAAGGCCTGTGATGAGCGCCAAAGGCGCTCATCACAAGGCCAGTAAAGTAGAGGGGGAGAGGCTTACATTGTGTGGCAAACAGCATTGCCAGGCTTCAGTTTTTATTGCCGTCATTTTTGACGGGCAAGTCGCTAGTATATATATATATCACATATATAGTTGTGAGCGTACGAGTTGTTGCTAACGCTTGCTGGCCGCAGGCGCTCCTTGCCAGCAACTGCGACACTCGCAGTTGCTGGCAAGGAGCGCCGCAGGTGCTCCTTGCCAGCAACTGCGAGACTTGCAAACTTCACATCGTAACGCAAAAAACATACAAGACACGTTACCACACATTACGACCTCGCAAAAATCATCCGCAACCCGCTAACATGAAAAAATTAAAAACACAATAAATAAACACAACACACACATAAAAAGCTTACCTACAGCAAGAGGGAGCATCCAGGACCTCAAAAAAACAACTTACACCTTCATTTAACTCAAAATAAAAGAGTTTAGACACTAAAAAATTCTCTAAGCGAGAGAGAAAATGGGCGCCGAACAAAACGAAAACGAGGCTACAGCACTCTAAACACGCAAAACATCACAAGAAACTAGCAAAACACCACAAAAGACATACGGATATTCCACTAAGACGCATACCATACATTACCCGCCATTTTACGACAATGCAGAAGTACACAGCTAGGCTAACAGTTTGGTCTCGCGCACGCCCACTATTACACTGCACACATTCACCACGCTTACACAGCAGCTCCACACCACTAATGCTGCAGCAACATCAAAACAGATTACCAGATCTTCAACACAATGCTTCAAAATAGGTAAAGTATATTCATTTATTAATGTATTTTATATTTCATTATTATACACCAAACAGCATTAGCTACCTTACAATTTCATTGCCGTCATTTTTTGACGGGCAATTTTCTAGTATTTATATATTGAATAATTATGCAAACTAGTTTTTTAAAATGATATATATATATGTATATATAATACATTTTTGTATATATTTTTTAGAGAGTTAGTTCACATGATTATTGAAATTATTTAAAAATAACAAAAAATTCAAACAGTTACCTCATATTGATATATGCTTTTTTATATAACCTAAAGGACAGATTTCAGATTTTTAAACAGTAAACAAAATGTATTCTGTGGTGATTTGAACACATACCCTTCACCAACACTATAGCCTTTAGCCTTTACCTACTATAGCCTTTACCTACTGTGCTATCTCACCTGTTGCTGCAGTAAGGCCCCCATTCAATTCTCCAAATTGTAATTACTGGAGCCCATAATGTAGCCAGGTAAAAGTTACTGATATTTAATTGGCCTCTTCTAGCTACCCGCAATCGATTTGTGGGTTACAGGCTTAAAAGCACTTCCTTTGTCAAAAATATAACTCTGTCCTTTCTACTCCTTTGATATTTCAAGCCTATAAATGTTACCAGTTCTAAAAACACAAAATCCATATTTAATTGCAACAATTCCACAAGCCCACAATTGCCTTCAAACCCGTAAATGGCAAATGTGTAAATTTCCACGAGTACTAGATACGACTTGCAAGTGGTTAACCACTTGTTTGTAACACTCTAAAAGCAAATATAAACACACTACTGTACATTTAAATACTGGGAAAGCAATGAAAGGCATTACAATTAATCACAAAACAGTCTCAAGCTCCCAGATCTGCAATAAAAAATAAAAAAAATCAAGTTTTATTTCCATGTTATATAAAGCACAGGAATCAAGTTAATACTTATCAGGACACCCACATGTACTAGAACAGTTTCTTCATTCATTTTTTTATTTATTTTTTATTTTGAGAAAATATAAAAATGCAAGGAAAATTTCATACATACTAAATTAAATCACATAATGCAACAAAGACTAACATAATTCCATAATACATTTGGCTTAAAAGAAAGCTTATAGAAACACAAAGAAAATAATAATAAGAAAAACACTTTATGACCCCTCGATCTCATCCTTTACATCATTTTGAGGTGAGAAAGGCTTGTCCCACCTTTCCCACTTCAACTTGTCCTTGTTTTACCTATTCAAAGTAATACGGGCAAAATCAAACGTCTAATTGAGATGGAAATATGTTAAATATGACTAGCTCAGGGGAAGGGGTAATAACCTCTTTACAAATAACTGAAAGATTTGAGATACGTTGCCTATACCTCTTGTATCATTGGACAAAACCACCACATGTGGGAGTGCGTGCCTTCTTGGCTGCATTTTCTCCAACATTGGTTATTCTGTTCTGGTATTATAATGTGTATTTTTACTGGATCATAATACAATCTTTGATAGAGTTTAAAATTGACTTCCCTAAGAGGAACGCTTATTGAATTCTTATGGGCAAATTGTAAAGTGTTAAACCAGGCTTCACTTGAACATTCAAAAAATTCCTCCTCCCATCTAAACATTGGTAGGGTTTTCCCAGGCGGATTTGCGGTTTGCAGAATTACTCTACATTTGGAAATATTGAGATTAACTTCGACTTTTACCAACTTTCTTTCAAAGAGAGTAAACTCTCTATGGGGAACTAGTTTACCCACTAATTTTCCTATCTGGAGCTTCAATGAATTATATTGTAACCACAAGCAGGACGGTACTCCTCTTTCCCTCATTAAATTTTCAAAGGGAACAAATTCCTTGTTTCCATAGATGTCCTTTATCAAATTTAGATTCCATTGTGTCCAGTTAACATTCTCTCTATAACTTAATTTGTTCTGGAATGTAGTCAGGGTAATCACAGGAGATGGAAAAGGGACCAGATTATATCTCTAATTATACTGGACCAACTCATTAGACAAAATCTAAGATCTAAAAACCGGTAGACAATTGTTAATATTTTTTTATCCAATATGTTACTCTATATAGTGCTCCCCAAATTTAACTGAGACACCTGAGTATATTCTATTTGTAAAAAATTCAGTTTGGGATTGCCATATAATAATCTCATAACGTAAAAAAATGCAGTTGCTTGGAAATATTGTCCAAGATTCGGGGTATCAAAACCTCCTTACCAATAACTCCTATTTAAGATCAGATTTTTAATTCTAAAATTACCTGTTTTGTTAATATACTTATCTATAATGACCTCTTTCGGAATCTTCATTGGAATACACCTAAAAAGATATAGTACTTTGGGTAATACAAAACATTATGACCGCTGATACCCTGCCCATCCAGGACAGATTCAACTTGCGCCAAGAATCCAGGACTGTTCTAATATCCTTACGTTTTTTTTTTGTTATTATTCTTAATTATATTATGCCAACATGGTGAAAATTCAATACTAAGATTTGTAAAATGGTTAGACGACTAATCAAAGTCAAAATTTTCTTTAGGTTGCCCTTTTATTGTACTGTCTATATTGATCATCAATACCTGTTTCTTACTATGATTGATTATATAGTATGATATAGACCCATATTGTTGAATTGTCTTTAATAGATATTCTACTGAAGTTACTGGTTCTGAAGTTGTAGTAATTACATAATCCGCAAATAATTTTCGGATTCCCTTTCCCCATAGCAACTCTCTTGATATTACTATTGCATCTTATTTTTTCAGCCAATGGCACAATTATGGAGTATAGTGCCATTTCCCAAAACTCCCAATTTAAACAATCAAAAGCCTTTTCTGTGTCTATAGCTAATGCTAGAAAATGAATATTTTTCTAACTTGCAAAAGTCCAGGATGTCAAACAGTTTTCTTGTATTATGCAGACCTTGGTGCTCCTTTAGAAACCCTGATTGATCATAGATAACTTGACCTTTCATTACCAGGCTCAGCCTCTTTGCTAGATTCCTAGCATAACGTTTAATATCAATATTTAGAAGTGAAATCTGTCTGTAATTGGAGCACTTGTTCTGAGCTTTTCCTTCTTTATAGATGCTAACAATTACAGCCTGAAGCGATTCAGCAGGGGTTGAGCCTGATAATCTAATTTTGTTAAAGCTATTCAATAGATGTCGACCCAATATCTTAGAATCACACTTGGAAACAAAAACGGAAGTCTGTCCGGACCTGGGGACTTATTTAGATTGAGAGCACAAATAGCTTATTCTACTTCTGTTATTGAAATTTTATCCTCCTATTTGTCTCTTCGTAGGGCTGAAATTTTAAGCAGTTGGACAAAAACTCATATATTTATTCTTTAGTAGGCTTAATCACATCTCCACTAGCCTCCAAATTGTACAGATCTTTATAGTAGTCTAAGAAAATCCTTCTAATTTGCTCAGGAAGCCTATGGGATTTCCCCTTTTTATCTGACATCTCTGAAGTATTCTTAGGACTACTATTATTTCTAAATTGGTTCGCAAAAAAGTTGTTAGGCTTTTTACCACAATGGTAATATTTTTGCTGTGCTATCCAGATATTCTTATCAATTTTTGTTTGTTGAATTTATCTTATTGATTTCTGTATGACCAATATTTCCTGAGATTATTAGCCTAGCTTAATAAAATATATAAGTCTCTCAATGATTTCCCTCTTTCCTTATTTTTCTTGGATGCTAATGAGATCAAATTACCCCTTAAGTAGGCCTTAAGTAACTTACAAAAAGTAACTTTAGAATTGACAGAATCTTCATTGAACTCTATATATTCTTCAATAGTCTTGGAAATATACTCCCTGTCCGTGGACAATTTAAATAAAGACTGGTCTATTCTGAACCTTTTTGATCTTGTTTTGTTCCAAGGCTTACTGATATACATAGTAACACTAGCATGGTCTGAATCTCCTAAAGGGCCTATATTGATTTTTTTCCACCTTATTTATGACCTCTTGGTCTACCAAACAATAGTCTATCCTTGTGTATGACGCATGACGGTTGGAAAAAAAGGTGTAATCTCTCTCTCCAGGATGGAATGTCCGCCATGCATCATACAATGTATACCTTGCTAAGGAAGCCTGAAACCTATGTGAAACTGCAATAAGTTCTCTACTCGGATTTGATATTTTCTCCAATTTCCTATCCACTTCAATGTCCAACACCCTATTCATATCCCCAGCAATTATCAATATTCCTTTTCTTATTTATAATTTTTAACATTCTATTTAAGAACCGGTTTTGATTTTGGTTAGGAGCATACAAATTTGCTGTTGTATAATTAACATTTTTGATTGATCCGGCCCAGATAGAATATCTTCCTTCAGGATTGGTTTGTATAAAATTTTCCAACACACAGTTCTTTTTACTCAGTAAAATAGCAGTACCTCTAGACTTAGTCTTATAGCTGGAAACAGCACAAATATCGTACAGACTACTCAGTAAGGTGTTCCGTTCTCCCACCCAATGTGTCTCCTGGACACAAATTATATCAGCCTTCTCCGCCTGGAAAAACCCTGAGATAACCTTCCTTTTGTAGGGCGTGTTCAACCCCCTTACATTATAGGTAATACGTTTAATGGGATGAGTCATAAACTAAACATAAATAATCTCTGAGAAAAGTCAGGAGAGCATTGTGAAGGCCATATACCCTCGAATAACCTTGGAGTGTCAAAAAGCTGTGTAAACATTTCATCAGAACACACAACATTTAAAACAGCCACAATACCCAATCCCCCTTGATGGAAGTGTACAATTCTGACTCGTCATTGTTAGCATAAGAACTGGACAGCAAGAGGGCTACTATCTGCCATAATTATGTAAACTTTGCCGCATCTAAAAAAAACAACCTTTTATCTAATATACTGGGGCTATACGGCCCCTATAAACTTTGTCACCCTTCTTCATATGTTTTATATGAATATGATAGCTAATAGTCCTTATCTAATGTATAAACAATTGAACCACTCTTAAAATTTGCCTCTCACTGTCTGGGCTAAAACCTCAGGAGCTACCCCTAGTACTCTCTCCTCTTTATGCCAATCCTGGTGAGCTTTTTCTAGTAGTAACTCAGGCAGTACCCAACCATGTTCAATTTTTTCTTGTGATAAAAACCTTTGTGCTTCCTTCAGTGAATTAATGGTAATTTTCTGATCCCCCTAACTATTAAAACTTTTGCGGGGTGGCCCCATTTGTATACAATCTTTTCTTCCCGTAAAATGTTAGTACATTACCTATACTCTCTTCTTTTTTTGCAGGATTTCATAAGGTAGGTCAAGAAAAATGTGTACCTTTTTATATGGAGCAGGCTATTTTTTTTTATTTGCCTGCTATTATTTAGTATTTTTGTTTGTAAGAATAACTTTGCAGCCTAACCAAAATGTCACGCGGGGCTTCCTTTGTTAGATTAGACGTCAATAGAAATCTATACAGCATTTCTATTCGATTTTCCCCCTTATCCAGGGATAGATCCATAGACTCAAATAGTTTTAATACATACTCTTTTAACTCCTTAGGGCCAATGGATTCGGGTATCCCTAACAGTCTTAAATTATTCCTTCTTGATACTTCACCTATTCTATTTTGGCTAGCTTTCAATAACTTAATTTCCTCTTCTAATAATTTAACTTGCAATTTGAATTTTTGATTTTCTTCACAGATTTCCTCTTGTCTTTTCTCAACAACTGTATACCTCTCTGCAATAGCATACATTGTTTTGGCTTTGTTTGTCAATTCCAAAGCTATCTGATTTTTAAGAGAGCTCTGGAACTCACATAATATATTTTTTAATAAGGATACTGTCAGAATTCCCTTGTAAACTGGTAATGGGGCATTTGTCTCTTCTACTGATGATGAATTATCTGAATTCGAAGAGTTGAAGGTCGATAAGTCCTCCGCTAGGGAGAGTTGAAGTTGAGGGTTAACTTTATTAAATGTACCATCTTTACCCTTCTGGGAAGGGATAGCTGAGGTTCTAGTGGACATTTATTTTTTTCCTTCTCCCCATTCTTCTCCTTAGAGGACATTTGATACATTTTCCTTCTCCCTAATAGATTTTTTTCCCACCACTCTATCACCAATTACCAATAGGCCAAGATCATACTTTCCTTAGGAAAAAGATAGGTCCTTGTCTATCCCTACTTTAGTTATTACCTCCCTCTAAGCTAACTAGAGATTATTAAATTATTCACACCAGATGTTATGTAGATCAGTTCTAGATCCAACCGCCTTAAATTTCACACGTGGCCTATCAGACTATGACTTTTAGAAACTAAATTTACTCATTCTGATATATCCTACTCAATGCTACTTCTTGTACTCTATATATTATTATTTTTTTATTTTTTTTATTTCTCCCTTAGTATTATTTAATACAGCTTTTAAGGCGAGGCAAAATTTCACCTTTACCCTAGGTAGCATATAGCCCAGGGTTCAATTTCTCTCACATAAAAAAAAGTACTTAGTCTATCTACATTGATATTCTAATACCCAGGGCCCTTTTAAATGTTCCATATTTAAACAAGTGTCAGCACTGACAGGCGAAGGGGAGAAAAGGAATTTAGACCTACAAGAGGCCAACACAATACATTGAATTGATCAAAAAGCATCACAAAAGAGAAAAACACCCAAACTCCCCCATTTTATACACTTAGTCCATATTTACATCTGTCTTGGGAGTTTATACAAGACATATAGCAGCATATATTGCCAGATTGATAAAAGCTCTCTTCTTGCTATCCCCTGCACAGTTTCTCCCTTGTTTAGCAACAGGAGTTTTCCCAACTGTACATAAGGTTGTACCCGGTGTTACTTAAAAAGACATATCATAGTACACCATAAATTGTTATTGACCACCATAGGACTAAAATCTGAGTCACTCTTTATCCCTTTTTATGAGGGTCTCTACACCAACTGAGAATGAAATCTAAGCTCTATATCCAATGGCACAAAAAGTTCCAAGAAAAACACATTATGCGCTATGCTCAATTCTTGTTGATTACTTATAGTGAGCCTTCTCCAACTTACAGCCTTATTAAATTGAGATTTGGTAAATTAAAGAGGGCTCTATTTAAGCACACAGCATATTTTTTTACAGAAGTTTTTAGTTAATGAAGACCTTGCTTTTGGATAGAAGATAACTAACTAAAAACTTCTGTAAAAAAATATGCTGTGTGCTTAAATAGAGCCCTTTTAAATATACCGAATTGCAATCTAATAAGGCTGTTAGTTAGTTTGTTCACCAAGAAGGGTTTAGGATCGGTTAGATTCCTTACTTAATCACCAAGCACCAATTTGAATTCCTCCTATTGACCAAAGAAAAGTTGCTATATGGATGTTATTATCCAATATGCCCAGGCACTTCCCAAAAGAAGATCACATATGTTTGAGCCAATGGCCCGTCTGTACAGCACCTCTTTTATCACATATTGGTAGCCTTTTGGAATTCTAGATCTTATTAGGGCTTTTGTTAGAGCTCCTCTGTGCACTCAGGCTCCCTCTCACCAAGCCACCTGCAGCACTTGGACTCTAACTTCAGGAAATCAGCTGATCCCCCACTCAGCATACTTTCTCCTGATATTTCCACTCTGGCTCTCAGCTACTGTGAGAGATAATACAGAATAAAGCCAATGTGGGTAAAACGAAATATGTAGTCCCCCAAGTCCCACAGTGTAGGAATAATTATGTAAACAGTCCCACAATATCCTACAATGTAGGAAAAATGGATATGCAGTCCCACAGCAGGCTTCACAAGGTCCCACAATGTGGTCCCACAATTGGAAACAAATATGTCAGCCAAAACTCCAAACCTTTTTTATAGATACTCTTAATGACAAGCCAATTCCCTTTTCACTCAAAGACTCTGTCCGTGTACGCTGGCGGGAGAGAGCTCACAGCACTGTTCTGGATGATGCTATGCTTATTGACCAGCTAACCTACTTTCAGCAGTGCTGAGTTACCTCCCATCTGCAGGACTACTCACTCGGCGTACTCAGGTCCATCATGGCGTGCCTCACTGGAGTAACGGAGCTTTAGGCACGCTCTGGTTATGGTGCTAAACCCCCCCCGCACCCTCTTTATGATCTCCTATACCCCCACGGACACCCTAAACCCCTCCCCATAACCCCCTTTTATGATCTCCTACACTCCCACTACCCACGGCCACCCAAATCCCCCCTCTGCCCTAGCTCCCCTTTTATGATCTCCTACACCCCCAGGGCCACCCAACCCTCCTCCCCCAGGTCCCCCATTATGATCTCCTATAACACTCTTTCTGCTTCTATATTACTGCTCTGCACAATCAATAAAGTACATGCTGCTCTCTTGACCACAGTTACATTTCCTGCCCTGCTGATTGCTTCATGTATCATCCATACCTGAACACCCCTTCCCATATTCCATAGACCCCATTCACCTAACCCAAGTCTTGCACAAGCTCTTCTTTATGCACCTAGCCTCTAAGGCCCCCCACAGGTATCCATTGCTTCACAGTCACCCTCAGGTATCTCACCTACTTTGCTGTAGCTACACAAACACAGCTTCCGCTATCTCATCAACCTCAAGAGCTTGCAATTGTCATTTATTTTACTACATTGTAAACTTATTGGGGGAGAGAATATTATGCCACTAAATGTTAAGCTTCATGGGCGTAGGTCTCTCATTACAATACTACATTGTAAGTTAATGTGCACAGAGCCTCCATTTATAGTATCAGTTTGTAAGCTCTTTAGGACAAACTATCCCATTAAACTCTTAGTAAGCTGCCAGGTCCCCCACTATCCAATTAAACTATTTATAAGATCCCCCATTATGATCTCCTATAACACTCTTTCTGCTTCTATATCATTGTTATAAAGGTAACTGCAGTTATCCACCTTAAGTGCACACAGACTTGCAACAGCGCCATCTGTCGGCTCCTTGCAGATTTGCACCAGCAGCTCTGTGGCGGTTTTTTAATCCAGTGAGTCAAAGACTTCCTTTCATCACTGATGTGATCATGTAAATCATATGTATGGTCTGATCAATGTCAAGTTACATTAATCTTCCCTATATGTACTGCAGCTACTCTAGATTTCATTTGAGAATTTGCTTTGATAAAAAAGTTAAAGCCTGGAAAGCTTGCAATCCAGTCCTACTTAGTTAACCATTAAACAATGTCTGTTGATCTATGGCTAACAGCACTACACCCTACCTACTTCAGAAATTAGTTACACGTTCTGTTTATTACAATAACTTTGTTAATATGCAACAATAGCGTTGTGGTCTTGGAATATATAAAGCTTTCTATTTGATCTTAACCATTAGATAGGACAGGCATTAGCAGTTTTTGAGTGTCTTACAACACCATATCTAGTACACTTTTTACAAATAATTTCCAAGTACAATATTACTTTTGTTGAATTTCTTCAACAATCCCTACTCACCTCTGGATAGGGTTAAGACATTCAGTTTCACCAGTAAATATATCATCCTCAGATGAAACAACAACAGTTGCAAAATAGACTTTAGTATTCTAAAGTTGGAACTAAAGTGTCCATATTAGGTCACTGCTTAAGGTTAGCATAGTTAACATAATCAGAGGATCTAAACTTTCTTGTTTTGTTTATGCAAATTATCTTTAGGGATTGGTCTCCCTAAGGGTGATAGGGGACTTCAGACATTGACCCTTTGCTCACTGTGCCTTAGAGAGTTCAGCTACACATCACTGACGAGGTCCAATGAAGGCCGAAATGTACATCTGGGGATTGCTGTTTCTCCAGTTCAGGGTAAAATTGGATCACTGGATCACTCTAGTGAGTGGGACCAAACTTATATACTACAGGATATTTCTCCATGTGAGCTAAAAGAGGTTGCTCTCAGAATGGGTTATCATGTCCATAGAACTAATCTATTAAGATTCGTTTGTTCTCTGATTGAGCACCTCTGACTTTCTTGTTTTGTTTATAATCAGAGGATGTTTTAGTCTGTGACTGATGTTATTTACATTGCTATAAAGGCTATAACTGTGAGTACTATGACCAATTACAAAATGTTTGTGACTGTCACTAGTCACCAAACATATTGTCACTGGTCAGAGTACTACCAACTAGGAGCTTTTCAACAATGTAAATAACTTTCAACTTTGATAGCTGATTTAGAAGCCCGTAAGTATCTCTAACCCATGATTTTGGTAGTGGGTGTTTTTTCTCTCTAAATTTTTAGATATATTTTATTGACTCAAGCCTGCAATTTATGTCTTACAGCCTCCACACGTAAACCATGCCTTTTTAAGTAGGATTTCAGGGGGGGGGGGGGGGACATCATATGACCTTGTAATATTTAAGCAAGCCCGTAATGACACAGTCAATAGTAAAAGAGTCCGTCATCATGATGTCAGTAAAACACAGAAGTTAGATGTAATCTGCAATCGGAGGCTACTAACTAATGAGTGTCAATAAGTAATATTTGCAGACTTGGCTTGCAATCTAGCACTCTATAATATGCATTAGAACATCTGTTCTAGTCCATGGGGGTTTCATGATATATATTAAACCCTTGAGTCCCGGGATTGATATTACTCAGAAATAACTGTTAAAAATAGTATCTTTTAATTGCATATTTGTGGGTTTCAATTAATTCTAACTCTAATATGTTTCCATGCCTTCCAACATAAAGTCCAGTATTGTGTGTTTAATTGCTGTTACAGCTTTAATAAGTGTTTAAAAAAGCCTTTGTGAGTCCTATCTAGCATTCATTATATTTTTGTCTGAAACTTGATGCTTTTTTCAGTTGTGGGTCAGACTTAATTTTGAAAGCTAAACCGATAGGTCTAATAGGATATCGATTTTGTGTAACTTTAAGTACCGTATTAGTTCCAGGATTTTCCCAAGTTGAAAATAGATTTGATATTTTTTTTAGGATTCCGATCCCTACATTTCTGGAAAATAAGATCTCTAGAGATGTAATTGTTAGGCTACATCAACTATCAATGAGAGAAGCTATAAGCAAAACAAGCCTACGGGCAGAAGGGTTTTCAGCACCTTATGAAAATATAAAAATCTTCTCGGACATCTCAGCGTATACATTAAGTAAAAGAAATGAGTTTTTCACTATTACAAAAGCTTTAAGAAGAGAAAAGCTGAAATACAGATGGGCTATGCCAACGGGACTTTCTGATAACAAAAATTTGAGATGGCATAAAATCAAATCTGTAAAGGAAGGAGAAGATTTGCTAAAAAGTTGGAATATTGAGATGGAATTGCAAACATCTTTTATGCAAAAATCTATTTCATCAGCCCCACAATGGCAACAAAAGTAGAACTACGGGAAAGCCCAATTAGAGACTCATTGTTTAATTAGAGTTAATTGTTAATTGTTTAATTATTTTTGGTGATATATACTAATGAACTAGCTGTTTTTTTTTATGTTCCTTTCCTTTCTCTCTTATTAAGAGTTAAATATATAAGGGAGAAAGGGATTATATACGGCTATAAGTATGTTATAGCACATAAAATTGCACATGAGCACTTTTTGGACAAACAATATGGGATGATATAAACTTATATTATACATAGGTAGGGAGAAATTATAATACACAAAATTATAATATATAAATACACTTTAATAATAATTTTTGGTGAAATTGAAATATGAGGAAAGTAGGATGAGGTCGTGAATAAATGAGAGAAACCTTAGGAACTTGGTAAAGATGTAAATAAGATATGAAGAAATGTATAGATTTTTTAGATGTACCACTACCAACGAGTAACGCCAACCATTTCTGAGCAATAGATCAAGACACCCCAGGAGGAGACTGTATCAAAGAACTAATACAGTCAATGTTATGAAAGGATGTATGAATGTGAAGTTAATGAATGTAAAGTAAACCGATAAGAGCTCCCTATAGCAATTTAAGAGCAAAAATTGTGGGTATAAATTTTGAGACAGATTTCTTCAGTATTACTAATGGAACAATGCAGGGATGTCCCCTGCCCCCATTATTGTTTATTTTATTTTTAGAACCGTTGATTGAAAAAATAAGGATGACTAAAGAAATTAAAGGGGTTAAAATTGGGAACACGGAATATAAAGCAACGGTATATGCAGATGATATGATTGTAACCCTCACTGATCCGGAGAAATCATTACTTAACCTTGATAAAATACTGCACAAGTTTGGTAGAATCTCATATCTTAAGATTAATGGACAAAAAACTGATATTATTACTAGGGGCATTCCTCTTGAAATTAAAAATAAGCTAAGAGATCTTTACTCTTTTAATTGGAGTTCTAAAGAAATAAATCATTTGGGTATAAGTTTATCTTTTGATCTAAAAAATATTTTATAAAACAATCTGGCTACTATTCATAGAAAAATACTAAAGCTCTTCACAGATTGGAGATCGATTTATCTATCATGGACAGCAAGAATTGCCGTAGTAAAAATGATAGCTATTCCCAAATTCAATACATTTTACAGGGGGAAAAAGCTAGAATTTCCAGTGAGATTACTAAACTAAGGATTGAGAATGGGGGCCTGGCATTCCCATGTATAAAGGATATATACACTGCAATTGCGTTATCCCAGATAATACAGTGTGGTACACCAATTTCTAACTGGAAATTAATGGAGGGAGAGTTTTTTGGGAAAACCGTAATCCAGGTACTATTATGGATTCCTAATATGGAGGAATTGAAAAATAGCTTTATTCCAAGAAACATAAAGTCACTGTTAAAATTTTGGATGAAAATTAAACATAAAGACATAAATGAAATCGTTAGGTACCCCCATAGAAATCTTAAAAGTATATCGAGAGCAAGCTTGTATAGAACCCTGGAAAAAATATGGTATAAACTATATGAATGATTTCTATGAAGGAGGAATTATGCTTAGCTGGCCAAAATTTCGGGAAAAATTTAAACTAAATAGAAATATGTGGCTGCAGTTTATGTCGATTCAGAACTTACTTAAACAGAGAGGATTTAAAAAGAAAAATATAAAACCTTTCCTTTATCTATATTTGAACTAATGATATATAATAACGAGAATACTCATAGAATATCGAGATGTCAAAAGATCCTTTACATGAATGAGCAATGGGGTAAAACTGCAGGAATGGTAGAGTGGGAGAAAAAAGGAAGATTTCTTAGCTCTATTGAAGAATGGCAGAATACTATTAAAATAGTCAGAATATCAGCAAGATCTCTGGCTTATTATTAATTATACTTTAAAATTATTAATATGTGGCACTACACTCCGTAATTTATTAGTAAAATTGTAAAGAAAGATGCCATATTGTGTTGGAAAGAATGTGGGCTAAGGGCTGATACCAAACACGTTTGGTAGGACTGTACTAAATTGAGATCTTTCTGGAGAAAGTGTGTTGCTTGGTTATCCGAGGTATTTGAGGAAGAAATCCCTTTTAATATGGAAACTATAATATTACATTTACATCTTAAGAAACAATTTCCGAAGTTTTACTATCTGTTATCACATATTCTATTGGTAATTAAGGGATTAATCTCCAAATCTTGGAAAGTGAGTACAATGCCTTCAATTCCCAAAATCTTTAGAATCATAAACAGAAATAGAGATTTTGACCATATAAACCAAAGTTCTCAAGTAAAAATTAAGGGATTGTCAACCCAGTGGAATATATGGGATAAATATGTGAAGCTGAAAAGGGAAGGAAATAAGTAAGATGTAAAGAAATAAAGTTTGTAATGGATAAATGCTTATGATTAAGGGCTTGAAGCTCACTTTTTCCTTTTTCTTTTCTCCTTCTATTACATTGGATGGTCCTTTAAGACACAATAAATTATGTCCTCTTTTATATAAAATGATAAGGATAAATAACCTTTCTTGCAATGATTTTATGAATGTATGTTTGGAAAGATTGTATATGTTTTGATCGATTTTAAGTCATGTTGGATGTATATGATGTTGTTTTGTATTGATAAATAATTGAAAAAACATTGGAAAAAAAAAAGTACCGTATTGGTCTGAATATAAGCCGCAGCCGCATATAAGCCGCAACCGTAAAGATCAATGGGAAAAAATAGAAAAAAGATAGTACTAGCTTTTTTTGCAGGTTACAGGCTTTACAGGATGTTAGAATCACTAAAACCGTAAATCGCTATTCAATACCGCAGTCTAAAGCACGAAAATCGGTACCCTTAACTCGCAATTGCGCAAATCGGCAGTATTTTGCATTCGCGAATAGAAGCCGCACACGTAACAAGCAAAGTTCGCAAATCGGCAATGATTTTTTTACG
This sequence comes from Discoglossus pictus, assembly GCA_027410445.1. Classification (NCBI taxonomy): domain Eukaryota; kingdom Metazoa; phylum Chordata; class Amphibia; order Anura; family Alytidae; genus Discoglossus; species Discoglossus pictus. The sequence continues at coordinate 203,164,914 of CM050164.1, forward strand.
GTCGCGAATATAAGCCGCATCCGTAACTCGCAAGCTCAAAAATTGGAAAAAAGGTGCGACTTATATTCGGACCAATACGGTAATTAGAGCTCGTAATGTCAGAGCTGTGCTAAAACCAATGGAGTTCTAAGCCCTAAGTTGTGTCTTTGGCTGGCCCATAGTGATTGTCGACAGTTTACTCATAATCGCGTTGAAAATAGCTAATAGAAAATGGGGTAATTAAGAGCTTCTTCAAGTGTGTGTAACATTACAATTTGGTCAATAGAATAGGGCCCTTAAAGCCTCTTCAAATTTGGGATACTTTTTAAACTTAGCTCGTATCGAAAAAAAGTAGGACTGAAGGCTATTAATTTAGCCTTGTAAACCTCCCTGCAGACGACTTGCAGGTTAAAACGCAGGACGGATGAAAAATGCCTACGGGACGTGGAACTTCACAGCCCGCAACCCTTTGATCTGTCAAGCCTGTACCCGCTATGTTCCAATCCTGCCATTAAATTGCAACAAAGCCCTCAAGCTAAGGACTCGCAAAGGCTCTAAAAGCCCTTACGTTGGCTGCAGGAGCAGCAAAAGAGACCCCTGCTCCAGCCCCCAAACCTCCTTCCGGCCCCTAACACTCCCTCCTGCTCCCCAAACTAATTCCCATGCTGCAGGGGTCCCAATCGGGACCCCTGCAGGCTTCCAGTATTAGCCCTTGCTGCGGGGGTCCCGATTGGGACCCCCACGGCAGTTAGACTGTTAACCCCTGCCGCAAGTGTACTAAAAGTACCCCAGTGGTACCTAAAATGAACCCCCGCAGTGTCCCCATATTACCCCTTGCAGCAAGGGCCCCGATCAGGACACCTGCTGCATTTATAATTTTAAATTCCTGCCTTAAAGGTCCTTAAAGGACCGGCGCTAAGAAAAAAATTAACCCCTGCTGCGGGGGTACTACTAAAAATAAACCTATCACTCATAAGGGTCTATATAGACCCACATAAGCCTCTAATTAACCCCATCAGTCCCATAAGGGTTTATACAGACCCTTATGGGACAATACTTAACCCTCACCATTAACACTCTAAGTGCCATGAGGGTCCTCCAGGACCCTCATGACACAAAGTCTAAACACTACACTATTAACCCTTTCTTACCCTATCCCATTCTATTAACCACCATCTAACTAATTATCCCCCCACTATCCTATCCTATTAACTCCCCCTCTACCCTATCATATTATATCCCCTCTACCCTTCCCTATTAACCTCCTCTTTACCCTAACCTATTAACCCCTACACTACCTACCTAACCCCCTAATAAAATCCCTAGCAAAACACTAATTACACAAAATAAAAAATAAAACACAAATGCATAAAGGGGTATATCCCATTTTGATTGGCTCATACATTTGTGCCTTCTGATTGGCTGAAATATGATTGACAGCGATTTCAGCCAATCAGAAGGTGTCATTTCGATTTTTTGAGCCGAAAATGCGTGGGAACGTCCATTTGAGGCGGAGAACTCCTCAAGGTAAGAGTTTTTAAAAAATGTTTAAAACGTCAGGATATTTTTTGGAGGGGCCCTGCGTGCGAAGACTTCGAGGAGGACCGCAGCATTGCTGGAGGGGCATTTTGGACAGGTAAATGGAATATTCATACTTTATTATATTACATGTTGTATGTGTTTTTGTATTAACTATAATGCATCACATATAATAAAAACATATTACTGACTGGACCTGTGGACATTTATGGAGGGCCCTGTCAGTAATTCATTTTTTTATTTTGTGTACTGTATGGTTTTTATTTTGTGTAATTAGTGAGGTGCTAGGGATTTTATTAGGGGGTTAGGTAAGTAGTGTAGGGGTTAATAGGGTAGGCCAGAGGGGGGTTAATAGGGTAGCGTAGAGGGGGGTTTAATAGGGTAGCGTAGAGGGGGGGTTAATAGGATAGGGTAGGGGGGTTAATTAGTTAGAGGGGGGTTATTAGAATGGCATAGTGTAGGAAAGGGTTAATAGTGTAGTGTTTAGACTTTGTGTCATGAGGGTCCTACTGTTAATGGTGAGGGTTAAGTCTTGTCCCATAGGGGTTTGAATAGACCCTTATGGGACTGATGGGGTTAATTAGAGGCTCATGAGTGTCTATATAGACCCCCATGAGTGATGGGGTTAATTTCAGGTGCCGGGGGTACTTATAGTTCCCCCGCGGCTGGGGTTAATTTTTAAGGTCCTTTCAAGACCCGCAAGGCGGGAAATTGTAATTTTTAAATGCAGCGGGGGTCCAGATCGAGACCCCAGTATAGGGGTTTAACTTGAAGTACCACCAGCGGCAGGGGTTTAGGGTTTGACTGCAGCGGGGAGCCTGTGGCGGTTCCCACAGGCTTTCAGAAGCCTTGATAGCAATCTTTCTTGCCATTGGCAACGTTTAACCCATTACTATGGGTTAGACTAATAGATCCTGTTCACAGCCGCACATCCAACATGCGACAGACTGCGTTGCGTCTCCGGCCCATAGCTCGCAGCCCCTTCCAATTTAATAGCCCGTAACACTGGGAAATTTCAAGCCTCACGTTGGAGTAACTGGCCTCAAATTTAATGAGGCGGATAGTGAATGGACAGTCATACTCACTTTTACAGACCAAAATATGCTCTGATTTTGTTAACTTACTCTGACCTCTGATAATGCTCCAATATGGACACTGAATAGAAGAGAAAACTACCAGATCTCCAGAATTTGATTCCATTAGAAGAAAATCTAAAGTAAGCATCTAAATCTAATCTCTGAGCAGATATATTTTCAGTGATTCAGCATTCAACACACATGCCACAGTGCAGTTAAAGCTCCAAAACAGTATCAAACATGTTACTTCTGGTACTGTAATCCAATGAATACTTTTGGATTTTTCAAATTGCTGCATTCAATATCAGTCTTCTTATTATATATGTGGCAATATAAAATAATAGTAATATTCCAGATTCACAGAGACTGCTAATCATGTGCTCTTATGGTCCCATCAGAGCTGTCTCCTCAATTGTGAAATAGGTCAACAGAGAAATCATTATTTCAACAGTTGTTCTTTACAACCCCCAGTATATGTCACATTTGTCATAATAAAGAAATGTATTATTACAGTACCACTTATGCCTGGATTTAAACTTGATTGAATTGTACATTTTAGTGAATGGAATGTATATTTTGAATATAACTTACTTGTGTGTGCACCATAAATGACAGTATCATATGTTATGTTCAATTGTCTGTTCTGTCTCCTTCTCTGCTGTCTCTCTCTCTCTGCGCACCCTCTCTCTGTGTGACCTCTCTCCCCCCCTTTCTCCGTCTCTCTCACCCTGCCTCTCTTTCTCTCTCTCTCCCTCTGCCTCTCTTTCTCTCTCTCTTCCTCTCCCTCTGCCCCCTCTCTCTATCTCCTCCTCTCCCTCTCTCTCTGCCTCCCTCCCACTCTCTGCCTCCTCTCTCTTTCTCCCTCCCAATCTACCCCTCCCTCCCCCTCCCTCTCTCCATTTCTCCCCCTTTCCCTGCCTCTTTCCATCTCTTTCTCCCCCCTCTCTCTGCCTCTATCCTCCTCCCTCCCAGTGACCCAACACCACCTTGTATGCACATTTGCTCATGTCTATCAAGCATACGCATTTGCGCATCATGCATAAATACGATGCATCTGCGCTTGTGCAATGTTGTCTCTGTCTCTGTGCGCCCTCTCTCTCTGTGTCCTCTCTTTGTGTGTGTGCTCTCACTCTGTTTCCTCTGTCTCTCCATGTGGACTCTCTCTCTATCTGTCCTCTGTCTCTCTCTGTGCCCCCTCTCTACGCTTTGTGTGTTCTCTGTCTCCATCCTCTCTCTCTCTCTTTCCCTTCCACTCTCTCTCTCTGTCTCCCTCTCAGCCTCCCTTCCTCCTTCTCTGCCTCCCTCTCTCGGTCCCTCTCTCTCTCTCCTCTCTCTGTTCCTCCTTCCCTCTCTCTTTCCCTCCCTCTCTCTCATTCTCTCTCTCTCTCTGCCTCCCTCCCTCTCTCTCTCCCCCTCCCTCTCTCCCATTCTATCTCTCTTCTTTCTCTCCCCCTTCCTCTCTTCCCCCTTCCCCTCCTTCCCCTACCTCTCCCACTCCATTTCCGTCTTCATCTCTCTCTCTCTCTCTCTCTCTCTCTTTTATTCCTCCCTTTTCCGCCCTCTCTATTTCTTCCTACCTCTCTCTTTCTTCCTCCCTCTATCACTAGCTCCATCACTGCTCTTAAGGCATATTTATCCGTCTCTCTCCCTCTCTCTCCTCCTCCCTCTCTCCCCCTCCTTCTCTCTCTCTCTCTCTCTCTCTATCTCTCTCCCTCTCTCTGTCTGTCTCTCTCTATCTCTCTCTTCATCCCTCTCGCTTCCTCTCTCTCTCTCTCTCTCTTCCTCCCTCTGTCACTAGCTCCATCACTGCTCTTAAGGCGTATTTTTTAAGCTTCAAACCCCTATTTCTTGAAAACAATTCAGAAAGCTGTTTTTGACAGTTTGTGAAGTTCATGACAGTGTAAATTAAAGTATCTTGGTCACGCTTAAAAGAACACCACAAAAAAAAATAACTATGTATTTGGAAACTTGAATTCTTTTTTAAGCATGAAATTAACTTTCCAAAAGTTGTATTTTTTCACATGAAAAATGTATGATTTGAGGTTTAGAAACTAACATTAAAACATCATAAAGAGATTGTTGCCTTTGACTAAGCCGATGTTTTCGTAAAAACAAACAACAGGCTATTACTTATGGACTACTGTTAGCTATTATTATTATAGTTTATTTATATTGCGCTGACATATTCCGTAGCGCTGTACATAAATTAAGATAAATACAAATTAACATATAGCAAAGCAAGGACGGCCCTGCATTTGATCTAGGAATCCAATGTCCATGGTGAATTCCCAAAGTACTTAGGATAAAAACTCGCAGACTTACAATTCTAAGGTATAGTGAGTGGTAAAAGAGAGAGAGAGAGGTGATAAGTGTGTTAAGGTGGAAGGGGATACGCTTCTTTAAAGAGATGGTTTTAAATGTTTTGAGGCAAGAGGATAATCTGGTGGAGCGAGGCAAGGAGTTCCAGAGACTAGGGGCAGCACGAGAAAAGTCCAGGAGGCGGGAGTGAGAGGTAACAAGAGTTGTAAAAAGAAGAAGAACGAAGAGGGCAGGTGGGGGAGTATTTGGAGATGAGAGTAGAGATGTAAGAGGGAGCGTTATTGTTGAGGGCTTTGTAAGTTAGGGTCATGATTTTAAATGTTATTCTTGAGGTTAAGGGAAGCCAGTGATTGACAGAGAGGTGACACTGAACGTTGTGTATGGAAGATGAGTCTAGCAGAAGCATTCATAATGGATTGAAGTGGCGATAGTCAGGTGGTGGGTAGGCCAACAAGAAGCGAGTTGCAGTAGCCTAGTCAAGAGATGATGAAAGAGTGTATAAGGATTTTAGTTGTGTTCTGTGTAAGATAGTGACCAATTCTGGAGATGATTTTTAGATGGAGAAAACAAGATTTAGTTAGTGATTGTATGTGAGGGATGAAAGACAGAGCGGGGTCCAGTAGAACCCCAAGGCACTGGGCTTGGAAGGAGGGAGTGATGATGTCGTTGTTGACAGTGAGAGTGATGTGAAGAATTGACGCTGTGGGAGAAGGAGGGAAGATGAGGAGTTCAGTTTTAGACATGTTGAGTTTGAGATGGTGGGTGGACATCCAAGACGATATACTACAGAGGCAGTTGGAGACTTGTTAGAAGAGAGAGGGATAGATTTGGTGCGGAGAGGTAGATTTGGGTGTCATCTGCATAGAGATGATAATGAAGCTCAAAAGAGTTTATGAGGGTTGTCACAACCTACAATGATGATGGAGTATAGAGGATCCTAGTCCTCTTATCTCCTGTAGGTTTTAGACCTAAGATTTGGGTGACTCAGACCAATGGACCTTCTTTGCGGATGCAAGAGCATAAGTCCCAGCTTAAGGTAGTGTGCCTGGGAAAACCTTGGTAGGGAGTCAGAAACGATCTCCTCTGCCAGCATATGCCCTTGGGTCAATAATACACCTGCACACAAAGTCTTGATGAAAATTATGAACCATGTTTTTTTTTTTTTTTTTTTTGCAGTGGCACTTTAACTTTATTTATAAAAAGTACAGAAAATCAAATTAATGGTATATTATTATGTTTTATTATCCCTAAAATACATCTGTGTCCCTTGAATCTTTATACGTTCTATATTTTCCAAACTGAAGATGAATTCTGGCTTTCTGGCAATTCTAGGGTAGTGGAGCGTTATGGACAGGGATCCCGGTGATTGTGGGATGCTGCGCTGTGTTACTGTATTACACACAGCATAATATCTATTCATTATCTTGTCATTTTGAACAATGGAGGGTTTTTTAACAAAGAACTGAAGGGAGAAAGCACCGGAGGGAGTGATTCAGTTTTTCTATACTTATTGAAAATAACAGACTGAATATAACAAGTCGCTGAAAGGATGCAACAGAAGAATTACCTTCCATAGTCAGTTATTCAGATTCTTGACACTGTAAAGCCGTGGACAAATAATATGTGAATCATAACGCCTATAGAAGCATCTTGAAATATTATTATTTTTTTTTTTTTTTAATATTTATTTTTATCTTTTTTATAAACATATTTATAATTACACCATACAAGAGAGAATAATAGGCAATACACGAATATACACATATCCACTTAATGTCTCTGGTATCTCTCAAGTTTAAAATTTTACAATCAGCAGAAAACAGAGGGGGAGAGAGAGGGAGGAGAGAAAAAGAGGAAAGAGAAAAAAAAAAAAAAAAAAGAGGAGGAAATTTCACTCTCTCTCACCTTACCTCTCCCTTGGTGTTTGTCGCGGGAACATTGTCAATAGATATCTCATCGCCCCCATTTTTCTAGCTTGATGTTAAATATTGGTCCCAGAGCTGCCATTTTATTATACGAGTGGCCTTAGGGATATTATCTCGGGAATTAACCAGCGGTTCTAGTTTCATCATTTCTCTATTTTTTGAGATAGTGTTCTCTAATTCTCTCCAGGAGGGTACTTGTGGTTGTTTCCAATATTTCAATAATAACCATTTAGCAACTAGACAAATGTGTGATATTAATAATCTTTCCATTTGCGAATGTAAAATAAGTATTAACGGAGTACAAGGAATTTGTTTACCAATGAGAGCCGAAAGTTCTTTACTTACTTTCGTCCAGAATATTTTAATTTTTTTGCAATCCCACCACATATGAATAGTTGTGCCTGATAGACCGCATTGTTTCCAACATAGACCATCTAGGTTGTTATATATTGTTTTTAGTCTATAAGGGACGTAGTACCATCTATGGATTAACTTGACCATCATTTCATTGTATGAAGAGTTAATTGATGATTTCTTAACAATACTAAAAATTTTAGTCCAATCTTCCTCTAATGTTATGATTTTCAAGTCATCTTCCCAGGCTAATATACCCACACTCTTTTCAAAGGGAGTGTTTTCATCAATTATATTACTAAATTTGGAAATAATGTGTGACGATTCATCTTTGATTAAATACTCTTCCATTTTCCAGATTTTATTCATATTAATATTTTCTTTATCCTAGGGAAGTAAGGTGTCTTTGTAGACCTTCATAGTCTAACCAAGTAATTTTATCTACATTAAATTTCTCTTTGAGTCTTTTCCATTCCATTAAGTTTCCTTTTTCAAATAGATCTCCTACTTTTCTAATATTATATAGTTTTAGTGAAGACAGAAATAATCCATTCGAATTATTTTTAAGGGAATCTATTGGTGCTGCCAAAGAAGGGGACTGCACTATTGATAGTTTTGTTTTATTTTTATGCCATATATTGATAATATATTTAATATTAGGAGGCAATTCTAAATTCCCTTTCTGTTTGTACTCGGAAGTCCATAATATATTATCTATTGGGATTCTACCCGATAGGGAATCCTCTAATATTAACCATCTAGGACTATTTTGTTTATAGTTATATCCGGCTGCTTGTGTAAGTATAATTTTTTTATTTAACTCTTTAATAGAGGGAGCATTTAGACCCCCTTTCTCCAATTTCTTGCATATTGTAGATTTTTTAATTCTTGTTTTTTTCCCCAGATAAATATAGTCATCTAGTATGTCTTGAATGTTCTTTATGCAATAAACCGGTATTTTACCTGGGAGACATCTCATTATATATGTAATTTTAGGAATTAAACTCATATTAACTGCATTTATTCTAGATAACCATGGTAACTGTATAGATCTCCAATCATTCACCTGTCTTCTTATTTGTTTCAATATATCATTATAATTATCTTTAAAGATATTTTTTATATAGTCTGGGAATTTTACCCCCAGGTGTATTATATGGGAGGACTTCCAGCAGTAGGAATATGCATTCATTAACCTATTTTTTTCTTCTAATGGTATGTTATGGGTCAAGACTTCGGTTTTCTGTTGGTTAATTTTAAAATAGGAAAATTTACCAAATTCCTCTAGACTGGTCTGTAGTGCTCTACAGGAGTGTTCAGGGTTTGTTATTGTTATAATAATATCGTCCGCATATGCCATTATTTTATATTCCTCTTGTCCTATTTCGATCCCTCTGATTTCTGCCGAGTCTCTAATTTTAATCAGTAAAGGTTCGAGGAATAAGACAAAGAGCAATGGTGACAGTGGACAACCCTGACGAGTACCGTTTGATATTACAAATTTACCCGAGCTAAATTGTGAAGATGAAATATGTGCTATAGTATTTAAATAGAGGGGTTTTATTGCTGTTGACGCAAAACTTTTTAGGCCAAAACTCTCCAGAACACTCTCTAGGAAGTCCCACCTGACCCTGTCAAAGGCTTTCTCTGCATCTAATGACAGGGTCAGGGAGGAGATCCTCTTTTTTTTATATAGTACAGGATGTCTAACAAAAGCCTAGTATTATCCGACGCTTGTCTATTCTAAGATAAAACCTGTTTGGTCTAGATGAATTAGGGAAGGTATAATCTTGCTTAATCTATTGGCTAAGATTTTAGAATAAATTTTAATATCAACGTTAATTAAGGAGATTGGGCGATAGTTTTTATAATCTTCAGGATTTTTTCCTTGTTTTAATATATTAATTATTCTTATTTCCGTTAATTCTGATGGAATCCTTTCTTCTTGTTTTATCTCGTTAAAGAGGTTACATAGAGTACTATTTAATTCTTTACTTAGATATCGATAAAATAAGTTATTAAATCCATCTACCCCAGGAGATTTTTTTTTTTTTTTTTTTGGACACAATTTCAGATATCTCAATACTTTCTATTTGCTTATTCAGGAAAGTAAGTTGGGCTTCCGATACTTTGGGGAACTTTATACTATCTATATACTGTTTAATCTCTTCTATTCCTGGCTTAACTAATTGATGTTCTTTCTCTAGATTATATAAGTTACTATAGTAATCCTGAAATACCAATCCTATTTTGTCTGGATGCGTTTGAGGGAACAGCATATTTAACCACATTACACAAGAATGGGGGAAGTGGCTACCGTTAGCCAGCCCCAAATGACGTCTGGTCAATCATGAAGGGGAACTGTGTGTGAACCAATAGTCCCCTCCCAGGTCCGCCCACTAGGCGAGGCCATCTAATTCATTTGGGGTCTGACTCTCCAGGGCAAAGCATGTCTTTTACTCTCCTGTGCCCATGAGAAGCCTTCAGGCCATCCCATTGTTTCTGGGTGCCTGCCTGTCTGCTCTCCAGCTGGGAGCTTCCCATTGTTAGTTCTATGCTGGACACTTAGCTAATGGGATTAACAGGCCTTTGGGAACAAAGGAGGCGTGGCTGTATTCCATGGCTTCCCCTCTACAATATAATGACATACTAATATAATACCATACATTCATATTTACAAAAACAACACACAATGTTTCACACACATAGAACCAACACATCCCACCAGCTCCCTCACATGACACCCATTACAATGAGCCTAAACATGGAAGGGATGGGGATATGGTAAGGGGTAAACTTATAATACTTTATCCCCTAGACCACAACATAACAATATAACCTTATAACAGTATAACAGGGTGTCTGGGAGCCCCAAACCCCCAGGTATCGTCTCTTGTGTCAACAGTCTGTGACAGACATCTGTCCAAGTCCCAGATGACTGCCAAGTGAGCCATGACAATTACCCCCCCAAGTACAGATGTAGGTATCCTGTACTCCAGGATGCCTATCTGGACTGACAGTCAGGGCTCTAGTTGCCGCGACAATCCATCTGCGTTCTGGTGGAATTTCCCTTTGCGGTGTTGCACCGTGAAATTAAAAGTTTGTAGGGCTAAACTCCACCTCAGTAGTCGGCCATTCTCTCCAGCCACTTTAGATAACCAACAAAGAGGGTTATGGTCTGTGGTGACTGTGAACTGTCTTCCGTACAGGTAGTGCTGTAGTTTGCGTAGAGCCCAGACTACTGCTAAACATTCCTTTTCTATAGTTGCATAGGCTGTTTCTCGTTGCAGTAGTTTCCTACTAATGTAGGCCACTGGGTGCTCAACTCCCTGGTTGTCTGGCTGACTCAATACTGCCCCAATGCCATACATGGAGGCATCAGTCTGTACCACGAAAGGGCGGTTATAGTCTGGGGCAGCCAGGACTGGGGAGCAGGTCAGAGCATCCTTCAGTGTTTGGAAAGCCAACTGGCATGCAGAAGTCCAATTCACTTCCCGGGGTAGCTTCTTCTTGGTGAGATCCGTCAGGGGTTTGGCTGTGCTGCTGAAATCCGGAATACATTTTCGGTAATACCCAGTAGTACCTAGGAAAGCCATCACCTGCTTCTTAGTTTTAGGGGTGGGCCAAGCTGCTATTCCCTCTACCTTGGCTGGTTCGGGTCTTAACTTCCCATTCCCCACCCAATGACCTAGGTATTGCACTTCTGCTCTAGCCCATTGACATTTGTCAGGTCTTATGGTCAACTTAGCTTGGTGAATTGCCTGCATAATTTGGCTAATGTGCCTTATATGGTCCTCCCAAGTCTGGCTAAAAATGGCTATATCATCCAGGTAGGCCTGGGCATACTCTTGGTGCCCTTGCAACAATGTGTCCACTAGTCTCTGGAAGGTAGAAGGAACATTTTTCATCCCAAATGGCATTACTTTAAACTGGAAGAGTCCAAAGGGGGTGATAAAGGCAGACTTCTCCTTTGCAGTCTCTTCTAAAGGGATCTGCCAATATCCTTTAGAGAGATCTAAAGTGGTTAAATATTTGGCAGTACCTAGCCGGTCCAACAACTCGTCCATGCGTGGAACAGGGTAGGCATCTGTTTTGGTTTTATCGTTCAGTCTACGGTAATCCACGCAAAAACGAGTGGTTCCATCTTTTTTGGGCACCAATACCACTGGAGATGCCCAGGGACTACTGGATTCTTCTATCACTCCCAACTGTAGCATAGTGTGTAATTCTGCCTGAATGTTGGCCCTAACTGCCTCTGGTACCCTGTAGGGGTGTTGCTTTAAGGGGGCACATTCCCCGGTTACTACTGGGTGGACAGCTAAGGGGGTACACCCTGGCTTGGTGGTGAACAGGGAGTGGAAGGGTTTTAAGCTGTTGGACAGCTGCTCTTTCTGCTCTGCGTCTAATTCCAGGGTCTGCTGAATACTTTCTCCTACTGTATCCTGGTCTGCTTTGTTTAGCATATCTGGGATCTGTCCCTCTTCTGGTTCGTCCTCTGTGGCCCTACAAATAGCTAATAGGTGAGCTGCTCTCTGAACGTACACCTTAAGTCTGTTTATATGGGCAACTCTGGTGATGGCCCTATCCGGGTCTATCATTACTACATAGGCCTTGTTCCCCACTTTCTGGCTGATTGTGTAAGGCCCTACCCACTGGGACTGTAATTTATTCTGGGGGTGAGGTTCCAGCATAAGCACCTTCGTTCCCTCTTCCAGAATTCTATCACTGGTCCCTGCCTTGTAGTATTTCTGATCCCTCTGCTGGGCTTTCCTCATGTTTTGGCTGACTATTCCAGTTAGTCTGGACATGTTCTCTCTGAAGGCTAGTACATAGGTGGCCACTGGTATGGGTTGCTGCCTATACTCCCCTTCCCAAGTTTCCCTAATTATGCTTAAGGGTCCTCTCACATGTCTCCCATACAGGAGTTCAAAGGGGGAGTGCCCTGTAGACTCCTGGGGTACCTCTCTATAGGCGAACAGCAAACATGGCAACAACCGTTCCCAGTCTGGTTCCTGGTCTGTAAAAGTGCGTATCATATGTTTAAGAGTCCCATTGAACCGCTCGCATAGACCATTAGTCTGGGGATGGTAGGGGGAAGAGGTAATATGCTTAACGCCACACGTGGCCCATAGCTGTTCCGTGACTTTGGCCATAAATTGTGGGCCTTGATCGGACAAAATCTCATGGGGAAACCCTGTTCTGGTGAATATAGTCACCAAGGCGTCTGCTACCTTTGGAGCGGTTATACTGGACAAGGCTACTGCCTCAGGGTACCTAGTGGCATAATCTACCAGGGTAAGGATATACTGCTTCCCCGTTCTACTGGCTCTAGCTAGGGGCCCAATGATGTCCACAGCTACCCTCTGGAAGGGTTCTTCCATTACTGGGAGGGACTGTAACTTGGCCCTGCTGTTCTTCTTGAGAGGCCTGTTCCTTTGGCAGGCATCACAAGAATGGCAAAACTCCTTTACATCCTTATCCAACCCTGGCCAGAAAAATATCTCTTTCACTCTACTCCGGGTTTTCTTCTCCCCTAAGTGCCCTCCCAGGGGTATTTCATGTGCTACTTGTAGCACCTTGCCCCTATATAGCTGGGGAACCACTAATTGTTTCCTGGGTTCTCTGCCTACCTCATTATTTATAGGTACCTTGACCCTATATAACAACCCCTTATCCCAGATAACGCTGTATAGGCCATCCACTCCTTTGCCTTGTGCTGCCCTGTCCCTTAAACCAGCCAAAGTCTCGTCTTTCTGCAGAACTGCCCTGATCTCCTCTCCCTTGGCCCATCCTAAAGTTAATGTATTAGCAAGCAATGGACTTACCTCAGGTCTTGGGTATCCCCTCTGCTCCTGGTATGCCTCTCCAGGGTGGGTGCTCTTGGCTTGAGCTCTGGTAATGGGCTGTACATATTGGCTCGTCATGTGGCCCAAATCATTGCCCAGTAAAACATCCGCGGGGAGCCCATCCATGACTCCTACTTCCTTGCTTTGGTTCCCCATGCCCCAGTCCAAATTAACGCGAGCCATGGGGATGGTTAACTGTTCTCCTCCTGCTACCATCACCCACATTTCCTTTTGGTTAGAATCTGTAGGGCGTACCCATTTGGGTAGGACTACTGTGACTGCTGATCCAGAGTCACGGTAGCCAGTAGCTTGGCGTCCTTGTAACCACACGGCTTGCCTATGTTGTTCTCCAGACAGCTTCTGCGGGTTCCTTACAGTATAGACCCCTGAATATCCTCCCTCTGCTTCTGGCTCCCAAAGAGCTGCGTTGGAGCTCGCCGGCCCCTCAGTCCACTCCCCCAAATAATGTACATGGCGGTGGGGAGGTCCTCTAGAGTTTTTGGGTGCCTGAGGACAATCCTTAGCAAAGTGACCTCGTTGGTTGCAGTTGTAGCATTCTGAGCTCATTGGTTTGGTCCCCCATTGTGTCCTGGGAGCAGGCTGGGACTTGGTACCCCTGTGGTCAGATGTTTTTACTGGCCGTGCCCAGGGCGCATTACGCATCTCAGGAGCTGATCGTGCTGGCACCACCTCTCTGGGGCCCCTACCCGTATTTAGGCTAGGTTTTGTTCCTTGGGACACTCTTTTGGCCCTGGTGCTGATAAACCGATCTGCCAGCGCAGCTGCTTGGTCTGCAGTGGTCGGTTTTTGATCTTGCAACCATTCACCTACTTCTGAGGAGCAAATGTTCAGGAATTGTTCCATCAGTACCACTTCCAATATCTGTTCGGCTGTGATGGCTCCTTGTGTAGACCACCACTGGGTACAAGCTCGCCTTAACCTGCACATAACCTCCACATGAGTGTCTGCTGGTCCTTTGGTGGTGCCCCTGAATCTATCCAAAAATGTCTCAGGCGTCACAGTATATCTGCTCAGCAACACAGTGCACAAATATTTATAATCCTGGGCTTGTTCTCGTGGAAGGGCTCCACATGCCGCACTGGCCCTTCCTGTTAACTTGTTCAGCAGCAATTTGGCCCATTCTCCATAGGGAATATCTTGGACCCCACATTGCTGCTCAAACTCCTGAAGGAATTCGTCCATATTGTCCATACCATCCTGGAACTTCTTAAAGTTCTGGTATGCCATCTTAACTCGTGCTGGCAATTCCTCTGTGCGGCAACCAAGCCTTTGCTGAGCTTGATCCCGCTCCCCAGTGCGCTCCTGCCAGATTTTCTGGTAATGCTGGTCTAGTACGTTGGACACCTCTTGTGCGGTCATCTTACTGGGGTATAATTGCCTGGCTGCTTTAAACCGTCTTGTTGCTTCTTTGGTGATATCCGTCTGTTCCATTCTTGGTCTTTCTGTAGAGTCTCTCACCAATGCCACCAATTGTCACAACCTACATGGATGATGGAGTATAGAGGATCCTAGTCCTCTTATCTCCTGTAGGTTTTAGACCTAAGATTTGGGTGACTCAGACCAATGGACCTTCTTTGCGGATGCAAGAGCATAAGTCCCAGCTTAAGGTAGTGTGCCTGGGAAAACCTTGGTAGGGAGTCAGAAACGATCTCCTCTGCCAGCATATGCCCTTGGGTCAATAATACACCTGCACACAAAGTCTTGATGAAAATTGTGAACCATGTTTTATTTTAGAACAGCATATTTAACCACATTACACAAGAATGGGGGAAGTGGCTACCGTTAGCCAGCCCCAAATGACGTCTGGCCAATCATGAAGGGGAACTGTGTGTGAACCAATAGTCCCCTCCCAGGTCCGCCCACTAGGCGAGGCCAACTAATTCATTTGGGGTCTGACTCTCCAGGGCAAAGCATGTCTTTTACTCTCCTGTGCCCATGAGAAGCCTTCAGGCCATCCCATTGTTTCTGGGTGCCTGCCTGTCTGCTCTCCAGCTGGGAGCTTCCCATTGTTAGTTCTATGCTGGACACTTAGCTAATGGGATTAACAGGCCTTTGGGAACAAAGGAGGCGTGGCTGTATTCCATGGCTTCCCCTCTACAATATAATGACATACTAATATAATACCATACATTCATATTTACAAATACAACACACAATGTTTCACACACATAGAACCAACACATCCCACCAGCTCCCTCACATGACACCCATTACAATGAGCCTAAACATGGAAGGGATGGGGATATGCTAAGGGGTAAACTTATAATACTTTATCCCCTAGACCACAACATAACAATATAACCTTATAACAGTATAACAGGGTGTCTGGGAGCCCCAAACCCCCAGGTATCGTCTCTTGTGTCAACAGTCTGTGACAGACATCTGTCCAAGTCCCAGATGACTGCCAAGTGAGCCATGACAAGGGTACCAAGTGAGAAAGAGATGGAGAAGAGGAGGGGGCCTAGGACTGATCCTTGGGGTACACCAACAGACAGGGGGTGATGAGAAGAAGAGGTGTCGGAGAAGGAGATACTGAATCATCGATTTTGTAGGTATGATGAGAACCAAGAGAGAGCAGTGTCTCGAATACCGAGGGAGAAGAGAATATGGAGTAGAAGTGGATGGTTGACAGTGTCAAAGGCAGCAGAGAGATCTAGGTGGTAAGCAGGTCATTGGTGACTTTAGTGAGAGATCTTTCAGTGGAGTGTTGGGGTCGAAAGCCGGATTGGAAGGTGTCAAGAAGGGAGTTAGAGGAAATAAAGCTGGTAAGGCGGTTATAGACAAGCCGCTTCAGCAGTTTGGAAGCCAGGGGAAGCAGAGAGATAAAGCGTTAGTTAGATGCCACGTCAGAGTCAGATGAGGTTTTTTTGAGGGTAGATATAACTATGGCATGTTTTAGAGAAGATAGAAATATGCTAGTAGTAATGGAGAGGTTGAAAATATGTGTGAGAGCTGGGATTAGTGTGGTAGAGAGGGGAGATATGAGCTGAGATGGAATAGGATCCTGAGTACAGGTAGTGAGGCTAGTGGATGATAGCAGTTTGGAGACTTCATCCTCTGTAGTCAGATCAAAGCAGTTCAAAGTGGCTGTGGTATTGGAGAAGGGAGAAGACTGGGTGTTGTTGGTTGGTTTAGAGGGTGGAGTGTGAGAGCCACTGTGAGATAAGAGTTCATTCCAGATGTTTTAAATTTTATGAATAAAATGGTTGGCAAAGTCTTCAGCTGTGAGAGAGGAAGGGATGGGAGGAGGTGGTGGACGGAGGAGAGTATTGAAAGTGGCAAACAGACACTTGGGGGTTAGAGGACAGAGTTGATATTAGTGTTGTAAAGTACTGCTGTTTGGCAAGGTAAAGGGCAGAGGAATAGGAGAGTAACATACATTTGTAGTTTAGGGAATCTGCTGAAGTGCGTGATTTCCTCCATAGTCGTTCAGCAGTGCGGGAGAGCCTCTGGATGTATTGTGTTTGTGTAGTGTGCCATGGTTGTGGATGAGAGCAAGGGCATCTGCATGTGGATATGGGGGCCCCAGTGTTAAGCTACTCAAACACTCTCTAATTATGCCTATGCCTGTGAGGTTCCATTTAGGCAGCTCAGTATATAGCTTCCAAGTTACATGAGCTTGTTACAGCCTGCAGTCTATAGTTGTTCGGTGAGGTCCAAGTAGCCATTAAGTCCCATCATAATTGTCATATTGTTTTTTTAATTTGGTTTTAATATATAGACTAGTTTAGTTTAGCTTTGGAAGTTAATGGGAATAGTGCTCAGAGCACACTAGTCCATACAATGAAGAATAGTATTTTTATTTATTCACTCCGTTCTAAGACAGGCTTTTGCTGCTTGTTTGATAGGGACCCTAACAAGATTTGGGGCATCAAACTAATTGAGCCAGCTATAAGGATCCTAGGCCTTCTTCTATTCCTTCTCCTTGTTTTGGATTGGGAATATTGAGCGATAAAAATGTTAATGTATACATCGACTAGACTAGTCTCATGATCTGGATATATTTTCTGTCCGTTTGCTCTAGAGCGTTTACCATTACTCATATCCCTAGTCCATCTTTTTGTTCAAAACAATAAAGTTTTTCAATTTTACCTGGTAATTATTATCAAGTGGCGTCAAGCACCTGGAAATTGCATTTGTTTAAATGATTTTTAATTAGAGCAAAATAAATGTTATTCTATGGAGGGATCCATGATACATTAGCAGAACTTGTGAGTGTGAGAGCAGAATGTACATTTCTGGAGAGCTGTATGCTTTCTGGGTCAATGAGGGGGAAGGGTGTGGTATGAATTTCAGTCTTATCCAGTAATCAAATACTCTGGACTTCTCCCTTTTCCCTTCTCTTACATCTACATCCACTGATAACTACAAACACACACCCCATCATACAATATAATGTGATGTAACAAACACAAAATGGATTCCTATGCTCATAGGCAGAGTGTTCAAAAATTCAGATTTTCCCCAAATATAATTTTATCTCTATGACTTACACTAATATTGTTAGTTTGGTATAGACTTGACAAACAGGTGTCTTTTTTGAACTGCAGTGGTCCTCACAATTCTAGAGTACACATTTTTATTCAGCCTTAAATATTTATTAGTTAAACATGGAAATTAAACAAAGACAATTTGTAGTTAGTATTTCATAGCAAATCATAATATGGACTGCAAAATATATATTATAGTATATATATAGTACTCTAGTAAACACTAAAGACCCAAGAATAACCATGACACTCCCAATTGTCCACCACACCCAGCAGCTGGCCTGTATGTGTGGTACGGCCCTGATATAAACTACAACATTTTGGTGTTAAAAAGCATTTGCATGTACTGTACATTAACCATTAATACAACGAGTAAAAACTATACTTAGTGCCATATGCTACAAGAAGCTTGCAAATGCCTCTAACCCATAATATTGGCTGCAGGTGTATTTTTCTCTAAATGTTTAGATGCATTCTATTGACTCAAGCTCACAATTTTACTTCTTAAGCCTAAACTCGTAAACCCTGCCTTTTTAAGTAGGATTTCAGGGGGTGTGATCATGTGATCCAACAACATTTAAGTAAGCCCGTCATTTACTTCTTAGACACAGCCAATAGTAAACGAGGCCGTCATCATGACTTCAGTAAAACATGGAAGTTACATGTAATCTGCAATCGAAGGCTACAAATTAATTAGTGCCAATTAGTAATATATTGAGGCTCGCAATAATGCACTGTAGCACCCTATAAAATGCATTAGATCACCTGTTTTAGTCCATGTGGGTTTCATGATATGTATTAACCCCTTGTGCCCCCGGATTGACATTACTCAATAACAGTTAAAAATAATATTTTGTAATATATTTGTAGGATTAAGACTATATCTTTGACAGAATTTTTTATACTTTTTTAATTTGTGGGCTGGACTTTATTTGTGAGCTAGAGCTACAGGTGTAATAGAATATTGTTTTTGTGTAACTTTAATTATTTAGCGCTCGTAATGTTCCAGCTGTGAGGAAACCAATAGTTCTAAGCTGAAATTTGTGTCTTTAGTGGCCCATAGTGATTGTGGGTGGATAACTCGTAATTGGATTGCAAGTAACTAATAGAATATGTGGCAGTTTTAAGTGTGTATACATTTACAATTTGGCAAATAGAATAGGGCAATTAGTACTTAAAATTTGAGGAATCTCCAAGCTAAAAATGTATCAAAGTCTGCACTTTCTCTCACATTGTATCCAACTTCATAAATCTCTTATTACCAGAGCTATAAGCAAATACACATATGTGTTATCTTGTTAGCATAGTTCTTTATCTGATCAGGCAATCACTCCTTCAGCTCAGCAAAAAAATTTAAAAAAAATAATATTTATGCTCTTGTCACAGTCAGATTCCTTATATATGACACAATTGAGAGGTTAAAAAAGTCCACTAAACACTACATAAACTTTCAGAATCCCATGGATCCCCCCTAAAACCCCTAGCCCACAGGAGCCTAAGGATCCACAGGATTCCCCATATACAATATTCTATTTTTTTTTTGTATGCAACCTCGGTATAGTGCTATGGAATATTTTCAACTGCACACTCTACAATATAATATTACTCACACCCACAATCTACAGTGCGACACACAGTCACCTCCACTTCCATCAGCCTATTGCATAACTGACATTTTGCATCTATAACCCTCCTGTATCACACCCAAACCCAGGGGCAGAGCTAGCCCCTGTATAGTGCTCTATAAATATATGTATGGATTAGTATTTAATTTAAAAAAATTCTGGGTCCCCTCGAGCACCCTCAGCAGCACAATACCTTCCTCCAAAACATTGATTGAGCAGTAGCGATCTCTCACGCGATTGCACAAGCTCACAGAATTAAGCTCTGCTAATGCAGAGGCAGGCAGGAGGTAAGGGGAGCTTTCTGGAACTCTGCATGTATATATACAGTGCCTTGCAAAAGTATTCACCAGCCTTGGCATTTTTCGTGTTTTGTTGCCTCACAACCTGGAAGTTTTGCATAATTTAATTTACAGTCCATGCTCACAACTTTGAAGATGTTTTTATTTTTATTGTGAAACATATAGGACAAAATAACAGAAAAAGTCAATGTGCATAACTATTCACCCCCCTAAAGTCAATACTTTGTAGAGCCACCTTTTGCGGAAATCACAGCTCCAAGTCACTTTGGATAAGTCTCTATGAGCTTGCCACATCTTATCATTGGGATCTTTGCCCATTCCTCCTTGCAAAACTGCTCCAGATCCTTCAAGTTGGATGGTTTGCGCTTGTGAACAGCAATCTTTAAGTTTGACCACAGATTTTCTATTGGATTGAGGTCTGGGCTTTGACTAGGCAATTCCCACACATTTACATGTTTCCCTTTAAACCACTAAAGTGTTGCTTTAACAGTGTGTTTGGGGTCATTGTCCTGCTGGAATGTGAACCTCCGTCCTAGCCTCAAATCACGCACAGAGTGGTATAGGTTTTGCACAAGAATATCCTTGTATTTAGCCCCATCCATCTTTCCCTCAACTCTGACCAGTTTCCCAGTCCCGGCTGCTGAAAAACATCTCCACAGCATGATGCTGCCACCACCATGTTTAACTGTGGGGATGGTGTTCTTTGGGTGATGTGATGTGTTGGGTTTGCGTCAGACATAGGGTTTTTTTTGATGGCAGAAAAGTTCAATTTTAGTCTCATCAGACCCGAGCACCTTCCTCCATACATTTTGGGAGTATCCCACATGTCTTTTTGCAAACTCAAAATGTGCCATTTTGTTTTTTGCTGAAAGTAATGGCTTTCTTCTGGCCATCCTGCCATAAAGCCCAACTCTATGGAGCGTACGGCTTATTGTCGTCCTATGTACAGATACTCCAGTCTCTGCTGTGGAACTCTGCAGCTCCTCCAGGGTTACCTTAGGTCTCTGTACTGCCTCTCTGATTAATGCCCTCCTTGCCTGGTTTTGATGTGCAGCCCTCTCTTGGCAGCTTTACTGTTGTGCCATGTTCTTTCTATTTGGTTAATAAAGATTTGATGGTGCTCCTGAGGGCTAATCAAAGATTTGTATATTTTTTATAACCTAACCCTGACTTGTACTTCTCAACAACATTGTCCCTTACTTGTTTGGAGAGGCAGTGTTTGGTTAGTGGTGCCTCTTGCTTAGGTGTTGCAGCCTCTGGGGCCTTTCAAAAAAGGTGTGTATATGTAATGACAGATCATGTGACACTTGCGATTGCACACATGTGGACATCATTTCACTAATTATGTAAGTTCTGAAGGTAATTGGTTGCACCAGAGCTTTTTATGGGCTTCATAACAAAGGGGGTGAATACATACGCACATGCCAATATTCGTTTTTCTATTTCTAAAAAATAGTTTTATGTATATATTTTTCTCATTTCACTTCACCAACTTAGACTATTGTGTTCTGATCATCACATAAAATTCAGATTAACAAAGCATTGAACTTAAGGCTGTAATGTAACAAAATAGGTAAAAAGCCAAGGGGGTGAATACTTTTGCAAGGCACTGTATATTCCTTTGGTCCATGGAACATAGTTTAGGTAGCATTGCCTCAATGATTTGTTCATACAGTTTGAAGTGCTCTTATCACAGATTATTTTCTTTACTTGTAGCTGTGATTATTTATTTACTTAATAGGTAGTTCTGTGGATATTATCATCCACTCTTGTGCTCTTTACAGGGAGAAATATCATGCAGTATATCAGTCTGGTCCAGCCCCGAAATACCAAGTCAATTATACCCTGCACAGGAGAAACCGCAAATCCTAGACATGTGTTTCAACTAGAACTACCTATTAAGGATAGTTTGTTCTGTTTCTGAACTCCTCTATTGTTTGTATTGCTTGTGTAAATGGCCCTTATTACTTTGTCTACCTAAGGGTGATTGGGGTGATATTCACCAAATTCTTTTATTCAACAAATTAGTACAACAGAACAGCAATGATAATGTGTTGAAAATAATAGATACTGTAACTGGAATAGCCTTCCAATGGTTGCTGTGGAAAATGGTAAAAAGCTTTCCTGGTTCAAATTTTTCCTTAAAGAGACTGCTCCATAGCGCTTCAGTAATCCACGATTTTGTCTTCTATTCAATAAATCTGAGGGAGATCCTTTGCCCTAATCCCCCCAGTTCCTACACCCCAGGTTAGAACACCTAATAACAGAAGAAGAACCAGCCCAGAAATACCATCTAAATCACAGTTTTTTTCCATCTAACTTTTATGCACTAATTTTCTAAACCATCACTCGCTTCTTGTGGGGATTTCTTATAGCCCTGTAAGATTTCCAAAACAGACTGGCTTTCTTGGGGAGAGGAAGTTACTTATGTATTATCAGGTTAGGGGAGAAAGCCCAGTTATATCTAATGCAATTTTCTCTTAGAATTAATGCCACACTGTTGAACTCTTTGAGTGTCAACAGTGGACAATATACTGCTAACAAGTACAAAAATGTTGCAGCGTAGAATAAAACGGAGGAAGATCATTAACATTCTTCAAGGCTGTTAATATTTTTTTCCTTATGTTTAAAGAAATATACTTTGACTTCTGTTATCACTGAACAAACAAAAATATTTTGTAAATATTTTTTCCTAAATTGCATCAGAAAGAGGGTATTTGACAATGTGACACAGTGTTTTCTTTTTTTTCAAATAAATGTCCCCAAAAACCTATTCAGAAACTTGGGGATTTGCCTACTGCCAGCCAATGAGATATACATACTAAAGAATTATCTCTGCAATTCCAGTTTTAATGAAGTTAAATAGGTTTTACTAACTATAATAGTTAATTTGTTTACATAGCTCAACATGCAAATTAAAACTTCACTGGAAGCATCCATCATGGACAAAGAAAAAACAAAACAGAAAACAAGCACATACAAAATATACATTTTAATTTTATTAAAATAGCAATGAAAAAAATGATTTTAAGACAAATAAGATCCAAAAGGTCCATATGGTTAGCCCATTCTATCTACCTTGTCTTAATTAATCCTCAGGATATGCTTAAGCTTATCCCAGGCATGCATACATGATGTAAATGTGTTTGGCTCTACCAATTCCAGTGGAATACTCCCCCACTTATCTGCTACTCTTTGTACTTTCTCGGATTACCCCTAAATCTTCAACCTTCCAAATTCAAATCACAAAATCTTGAACATGTGTATGTAATTAGAAATACTGTCCATTCTAATAAAAGCTAAACATTTAGCACACAGTTGACAGTAAAGCCAAATGTAACCTTTTGGAAAGTGCCAAGCATTCAAAATTAATTCCAATTAATAATAAAACTGATAGTAATAAAGAACCAGGAAGTTGGACAAATTCAGTGGGAGAATAACTGAATTGGTAATGTGATAAATAAAAATACCTTTGTTGAAAGCTTTTTGTGTTTTAAAAGTAATACCAAAAATTGGTTATTTTTTTTTACTTTCTAAAAAGTTATGTTAATCATTTTTATTTTTTTTAAACATATAGAAAAAGAGTTGACCACATAGTTACGTAAAAAATGAGGTTGAAAAAATACTTTTAGTTCAACTTTTTAAGATCTCCTCTGATCTGCAATATGCAGATTAGTTGTTAATTTATTCAGAAGAAGGCAAACAGAAAAGAAAAACAGTGAAACTTAGCCAATCGTCTCAAGAGGGGGGAAAAAATGAATTCCTTCCTGACCCCAGATACTGGCGATCAGATTCCTCCCTGGATCAATACTCTCTCTCTAATTAACCAGGATATCCCTGAATGCCCTTTTTAATTAAAAAATATACCCATTCCCTTTTTAAAGTTATCTATCGAATCCGCTGTCACCTCCTTTGGTAGTGAATTCCACAGGTTAACCACCCCTGTGAAGAACCCTTTTCTTTCTTTAAGGTTAAATCAAAGAATGTCCTTTGGTCTGTTGAAAACCTCTTGGCACAAAAAGCTCACCTGACAAAGTTTTATACTGACCCTGGATGTATTTATATAATGTAATCATATCTCCTCTTAGACGCCTTTTTTCTAGAGAAAATATGTTTAATTTGGTTAGACTTTCTTCATAGCTTAGCCCCTCCATTTCCCTTATTAGTTTTGTAGCCCTTCTCTGTACCTTTTCCATCTCTAAAATAAGCTGACTTTAAATGTATTCATATTAAATCTCATCTGCCCATTCCTCTAATTTATGTAAATCCTTTTAGAGGGAAAGTACATCATTATCTGATTTAATCTTGCACAACTTCGTGTCATCAGCAAAAATGGATATACTACTTTCCAGTCCCACTTTTAAGTAATTAATAAATATGTTAAAAATTAGAGGACCTAATACTGAACCCTGAGGAACCCCACTTACCACATTAGACCAATCTGAGTATGTTCAATTGACCATAACACTTTGCTTCCTGTCTTTTAGCCAGCTCTCGATCCATGAGCAGATATTTACTGCAATTCCTTTATCCCGTATTTTGTACAATAGTCTTCCATTTGGTACTGAATCAAAAGCATTTGCAAAATCCAAAAAGACTACATCCACTGAAAAAAAATGTTTTTTGTGTAACAGAACAGAATGAAAAATATTTTTTAAATCACATGTAATTGTGTGGCTAGCCACGGGCATGATACATACATTAGTTTCTAGGTATATAAAACATTACAGTAAAAATCAAAAAGGGAAGTTAGTTCCCGTTAGATGGAAGATTACACAAATTTGTTGCCATAAATAAAACTGACGTTAAAAACTTGTAAGAAAATATTTCCTGTATAACAGCAAGATCTTTAAAAATGCATGACACTTAAGATCTCAATTAAATAGTACATAAACTAGATCAATTGTCCTTAGAGCAGTGTACTGGGAAAGTCAATGAGTTCTTGCAAACAAAAAATAGAAAATACTCCCTGCTACATCAGTTAAGTATTCTCTTATGTTTTTAGGCTTATCAGTATGTCTCCTCTACAGTTCAAGAAAAGGGCCACTGCAGTTCAAGAACAAAGACACTTGATTGTTAAGTTTGTACTATGAGCCCCATGTAAATCAGGTGCTGTATGTTAGCGTACTGTTGTAAATCGGTTGCAGGGCTTTTTCTCCCTAAACTGCAGCAATATGTATACCTTTAGCTTCCCTACATTAAAGCACTCAGCTCACATCCGTAAACCCTTGTGTCACGACCTGCTTCTTCAATGGGGCTTGATAAGAACCTAGTTCAAAAATACCCCAGCAGGACCGTGTGGTTCATATCACCTCAGGCACAAAAGATGGCTTCAATACAACGCCCAAGAATATGTGCAGATGATACAGACACACAATAAATAGTTCCGCACTTTGTTTATATGGAAAAATCAGGACTGACTTATTTAATCAGAACTAGCAACATATATACCGTTTTCTAGCCACAAGGCTGTCCAATTACAGTAATCCCCATCCTTGGGTACATAGAGGAAAGACCAATTAGTCATAGCCTACCACTGGTTCACTGGGAGACCCTGTACATCTAGTGTTGTCAGATTCTCTCTGCAGTGGGTCATGTAGATAATTGCTCAAGTACCCTTATCTGGTGATGAACATAAATTCTACTTAACCGCCCACTAGCTTATTACAGAGAGATAGAGAGGGAGACAAAGCATGGTAAGAGAGACAGAAAAAGGGACAGAGGGGAAGAGAGAAAGAAAAAGAGGAGAGAGAAAAAGGGAGAGAATGAGGGAGACAAAGAGATGGGAAAGAGGAGGAGGGAGAGAAAAAAGCTCAGAAAGCGAGGAAAGGGAGAGAGACAGACAGAAAGAAAGAGAGAGAGAGAGAGAGAGAAAGAGGAGGAAAGAGGGAGACAGAGAGGGGAGAGAGATAGAGAAAGAGAGGGGGCAGAGAGTAGAAAGAAAGAAAGTGAGTGAGTGTGAGAGGCAGAGGGAGGGAGACACAAAGAGAGGGGGAGCGATAGAGATGGAGAAAAAATGTGGGAAGAGAGACAGAAAGAGGGAGAAATGGGAAGAGCGAAAGAAAGGGGGAAGAAGAGAGGGTATATAGAGAAAAATGGATAGAGAGGGAGACAAGAAAGGGGAGTGAGAGAAAAAGGGGGAGAGAGTGAGAAGGGAGAGGGAGACAAAGAGTGGGAAGAGAGACAGAAAGAGGGAGAGAGAAAGAGGGAGAAGAGAGCGAGGAAGAAAGGGAGAGAAAGGGGGAGAGAAAGGGGAGACAGAAAGTGAGTGTGGGAGAAAGGGAGGGAGAGAAAAAGATGGGAGAGAGAGAGAAAGAAAGAGAGAGAGGACATGGGGAGAGAAAGAGAGGGAGAGAAAGAAAGAAAGAAAGAGAGGGGTGATAGAGGGGGAGAGAAACTGAGGGAGGAAGAGAGTTGGGAGAGAGAGGAAATGGGGGAAGGATCGAATGAGAGAGAGGAGGGAGAAAAGTGATGAAGAGAACAAGGGGGGAGAAAGAAAGAGAGGGGAAATAGAGGAGAGAGAGAGAGAGAGAAAGGGAGAGAGGAGATGGGGAGAGAAAGAGAGGAAGAGAGAGAGGGGCAGAGGGAGAGTAAGTGAGAGAGAATGGGAAGAGAGAGAAAGAGAGGGGAAAGAGAAAAAGGTAGGGAGAGAGGGGGAAGAGAGAAGAAGATAGAGAGGGAAAGAAGGGGGAAGAGAGAAGGGAAGAGGAGATGGGGAGAGAAAAAGAGGAGGGACAAAAAGGAAGAGAAAGAAAGAGAGAGAGAAACAAAGAGAGGGGAGAGAGAGAGAAAAAGAGGGAGAGAAAAAGAAGGAGAGACAGGTAGAGGGAGACAAAGCAGGAGAGAGACAGAAAGAGGGAGAAGGGGATACAGAAAAAGGAGGAAGAGAGGAGGGGGAGAGAAAGTGAGGGAGGAAGAGAGTTGGGAGAGAGAGGAAATGGGGGTAGGATCGAGTGAGAGAGAGGAGGGAGAAAAGGTGACAGAGAGAACAAGGGGGGGAGAGAAAGAGAGGGGTAGAGAGTAGAGAGAGTGGGAGGGAGAGGGGGAGAGATAGAGAGGTAGAGAGATAGAGAGGGAGACACAGAGTGGGGAGAGAGACAGAAAGAGGGAAAAGGGAGAAAGAAAGAGGGAGATGAGAGAAAAAGAGGGGGACGAGAGAGAAAAGGGGGAGAAGAGAGAGATAAGAGAGGGAGAAAGAAAGAGGATGAGAGAGAAAGAGAGAGAGGGACTGATAGTGGGGGAGAAATGGAGAGAGATGGAAATGGAGAAAAAGAGAGGGTGATAGAGAGAAAAAGGGAGAAAGGGGTGGGGGAAAGGAGAGAGAAAGAGGGGAAGAGGAAGAGAAAGGGGAGAGAAAAAGAGAGGGAAAGAGAGGGGAGAGTGGGTATGAGAGAGTCACAGGAAGAAAGAGGTAGAGAAAGAGTGGGGAGAGAGACAGAAAGAGGGAGAAAGAGAGGTGAAGAGAAAGAGGGGGAAAGATGGGGAGAAAGATAGAGAGAAAAGGAGAGGGGAGAGAGAAAAATATAGGGAAAGAAAGAGAGAAAGAGAATGGAAGAGGGAGATGGAGACAAATTTAGGAGCATAAGCAGTATCCTGAAGAGCTAACAATCTGTTTTGATTTTCCGGCAGAAGAAAATGTCCAGTCAGACTGTCATCACCTGAGGAGAAAGTGTCAGTTATGTGTCAAGTGTGCCCTATAAATAGGCTTTGTGCGCGAGACAAATCCGTTGTTTTAGGCGGGAAATCCACCATTTCACAATGTTAATGTGTAAATGTGTAAGTTCGTGTTGTAAAATGGCGCCGTTAGTCTATGTTTTATGCGTTCCGCGGTTATTTTCCAGCCTTCGTATTAGTATTTTTCGCCCACATACGTCTCTGGCTGTGTTTTATCGCCTCGTGGTCGTGTAGGATAGTCTAGCGGGGCGAGCCAAGGAGTTCCACAGAATAGGGGCAGCACAAGAAAAGTCCTGAAGGTGGGAATGAGAGAAGGTGACAAGAGAGGAGAAAAGAATAAGGTCACAAGCAGAGCGAAGAGGACGGTTGGGAGAGTATTTAGAGACAAGAGCAGACATAATCCTCTCAGATTATAAATTGTCCATAAATATAAACCGTGTGAGATCATATTAACCAATATATTGTTTATTAAAATGTACATAGATATAAGCATCTGTATTAACAACTCTCACTTTATGTTATTATGACTTGTCTAGAAACAGATACTGTTTGCAGATACAAGAGCTATTAATCAGTTTATAATCATTTACATCAACAAGTTACAGTACTCAGCGACTGATTGGATATATCCGCCCTTGTGTATTCATGCATGTGATACTATCACACATAGGAAGAAGCGCTGTTGGCTCTCCTCCAATTTCAAATAAGTATTATTTGTGGACAAACAGCATATCAACTGGTTTATTTAGATGTATGCAATTATACTGTAAGTTCATAAAATAAACAACCAATAAAAATCCTCATTTATTAGAGGCTGGCATTTTATTTTCTTTGCACAAACAATCTTCTGTTTTGTAACTTCTTTGAATCAGAACCCTTATGTTATGGCCTCCCACACCCAGTTCCTAGTTAAGTTATGGTTCAAATAAAAGGTATGTGGCATTCTGAGTTCCATTTTTATATACTTGGACCCTCATTCAATTGAGACATTCAGGAGATCTGAAATCGCAAATGGAGCCCGTAACTTATTTTGCTATTCAATTGACTTCCGTTTCGGGCTCCAATCGAGTTACGGGCTCCAAGCTGCGATTCATTGCGATTTGTCAAATTGCAAGTTAATGCCCCCGAAGCCTTTGATCTTTCACTGCCGCAAGACTTCCGAACGATAAAATCGCAAATTGTTATTCAATTGCTCCAATTCCCCCTCGCTGGCCACTCTGTCAAGCCTGCAAATGGCAAAAATCAAACCACAAGTTACTGGTGTGGTGTATCACCAAATTAATATATATAAATATTACACAAGGTTCGTCTACATTAAAAGGTATTTATTAAAAGGCAACAAAACAATACTATAAATGTATCACAAACACACAGCCCAGACCCACGGAGCAACACCCCTTTTTAAATCTATCTACCTATATAATCCCCTTCCCCAAACGCTTGATCTTACCCACGGTTAGACCATCGCCATCAGTATACCATCAACCATCACCAACACCATCCAGGAAGAAAAACAGGAAGCAACAGCAGTTTCCTGCCTGAAAATACCCTTAGTTGCATCACTTCCTCCAGCAATTGTGGGAGGGAAGCAAAGACTTCCAGCCCTCCCACCTAGACCTGTTTAAGGAGGTCCTGAATTACCATGCAAGGAAGACAAGTTACCACATTCCCTCACTTTTTCTTCTTCTATGTTGCTCAGTTTTCTAGTTATCCCTCTAGTACAGGAGAACCTAGTGGGAGCAAACACCTGATATACAGGAGAAATTCAACCCACCGTCCCTCCGGAATAGTTCCCTCAGCGACATAAGTTCTCCTGTACTTTCCTATGGCTGTCAATCCATATATTACACAAAAACAGAACTTATAGAATTTAGGTGAGAGTGTGTGATAAATGTTTATGTATGTGCAATGTAAAACTTTATTGAAGAATGTATGAGAGAGAGAAAGAAGAGGAAAAAGATATCCTCCTTGCAAGTTTCTTCCTCATTTGTTTCATTGCCACACAAAAGTATATTATTATAATTGTCGTTAATACTTGAATGAACATGAGTACCAGCGACAGTGTTCGTAGGACTGGATGTGTCTCTGCATTGGTAAGAATTCCCCACCAGGGATGCTCAACGTTTTTTGTAGTAATTTCTATTTCCTTTTTCTGTTGTTCCAGCAGTAAGCTGATGGGGTGTAGTTGTTGTTTGGTACGTTTTACTAACTCATGAAGTTCCAAGGTAAGCTTTGGAATTGGGGGAAAAAGCTTCATTGTCAAATTTGTCCAATCTGCATTTGCAGTAAAATTGATCATTTTGGTGGTAAGGTTTCTTGATGGCACCATGATACAAGACCCTTCTTCCACCAAACATATTTCATCAACTGTCCTATATTCAGAGTGGCAGATAAAGCATGCAATGTCCCCTATGCGGATCACCTCTTGCACCAGGTTTTCTTTTATTAACTGCACCCAGTAATCCTCCTCAGCTCCTTTGTCCCAAACACAACTGCACAGCCATCGGTGTTGAGATTTCCTGCAACAGCTTTCATCCATCTCCAATCCTGTAATAGTGGCCAGTCTTTTTGATGGGAAGTGTTGCTTGTAGATTCCATCACTTAACGTGCCAATGCTATGTATAAAGTTCAGTTGCTCTGCCTGCCCCTCCCAACGGGGAATTGCCAGGATAAGTCCTATTGTCCCAGATTGTAGTCCATGTGGCATCCATTGATCTGGGCCTTCAATATAGCTGTATTTAAGATTGTCCTCAGTGATGTACACTCCTTTTCTTTTCAATGACGTGATAATCCTTGTTGCATTGATTTGTCTTGCCCACTTGTTTTCCTGGATGTCTTTAATAGTTTCCTTTAAATCTGCCAACAGCTTTCCTCCAATCATAGAACAGAAAATGGCAGTTCCCACTATTTCATTCTTAATGCTGTTAGCAATGGAAGCAATATTTTCCTCAACTAGATGCAGGTTGTTGGCAATGGTGTGTATGTCATCAACATTGTCTGTCAGTCTACTCACTATAAGGGAGTCAGCTACTCCACCTATTTTCATAGCATGTCCCATGCCATCAGTAAGGGAGTTTATCCTGCTGTTCAGTCCAATGATGTCTGCTGAATTCCATACTCCCAATCCAGTTCCGACTCCTCCTAAAAGGGCTGCAAGTGTGTCCCGTTTTTCTCGACTCCCTGCTCCGGTCCACTCAATGATGGTCTCTTGTATACTTTGCTTAAACCACTGCCGCTGTGATTCCAGGCACTTTGGAGGAATAGAAAAATCATTAAAATTTAGAATTATTGGGTAGTAAGTCCACCCAACCCCTTGCACAACTGTTTCATGTGTTGGTACCACCACCAATCCGCCTAATGGCCATGGTACCTTCTTCTGATCTTTACAACATTGCAGCTCCTTTACAGACACAAATACTTCATCTATTGTTAGAACACACCCCTTTCCAGTATCAAAATTGCAGAATTCCTCTAGATCAGGCTGGGCAGCTATAACTGCAGCGTCCCATTCTCCACCTTCTTCTAATGTTACGTTACTCACTACTACTGTAGTATTTGTAAACCTCCCTTGTATTGGAGCTCTAAGAGCTAATCCCCTGGTACTATTATGTGGCAAAATAATGTTTACTTGTAACCCTCCACCCTCTTTTACTTCCAATTCCCTGGGCCAAATAAATCTATCTGCTTGAACGTAATGTAACTCCAATCTTTTCAAACTCTCTCCCTTATTTGCGGTATCTTCTGGCCTTATTGCCTGTCTCCCCATTCCTACTGTGATACAGCTTATACTTATCCATCCTGTAACAAGGATCCACCACAATCTTCTGTTGACACGCATCTTCATTCTTATACAGCCTTGCTCTGTGGGAACACTAGATTCCATCATTAGAAACATATACATACACAAACAAAAAAATAAAAAATATCTTTTTGCAAGTTTGTTCACGGCCCTGTAATCAATGGTAAGTCTCCATGATGAGGCTGCTTTTTCATCACCATTCCCTTTTAACACAGCTTTTCTCACAGGCCAACATGGTGAGTTACATGCATACCCATTTCCAGATTTAATTATTCCACGTCTCTCCAGTATTTCTATCATCTTGGTGATTGATGCCACTGATTCTCTTGGGACTGGATATTGCTTTTGCCATTGTGGGTCTCCTCCTTCCAAAAAGACCATTCCTTTCATTCTTCCACAGTCTAATTTATCTGTAGCCCAAACAGGTATGTCTTGGATTAGCTTCTGCAGCCATTCTGGTTGTCCGTCTAGTTTCAGTTTGTTTTTTTCCAGACTTTTTATCGGAGAGACAATATATGCCATTGGGAGCACAACCCCTTTCGTCAACTCTGTACTTACCTGATTCACCTTTTCTGTCTTCCACAAACAAAAATTGGCAAGATCTACAATGAAATTTCCTTTTTTTAAAGCTTCTATTCCCAATATTTCCTCTGGCCAACCCACTATTGCTTCTACTTGTATTGTTTTTTCTCCAACTGCTACATCAATCGGACCTGCTCTAACCTCCTGTGGATTCCCAGTAACTCCCATACTACTTACTGAAGAATCCCCATTTTTGACCCTGTTGGTCATTGTAACTGCTGCTCCTGTATCTACCAACATATTTTTCTCTACCCCTGCGATGACTGTATAACTGGTAGGCCGACCTGCCTCATCCATGGTTAAATTAGCTGAGTGAATGAGATGCTGAGGCGCAGGGGTTGGGATTTGTCATTGTGACTCACTTCTATTCTGTCCCTCTTTTATCATCTTTGCCTCATTTTCCTTCAATTTCCTCTCTGACTCAGCTACCTTGTTTTTAAGTATGTGATTTTCCTCTTCTATCCTATCCTTCTGTCTCCTGAGTTCCCAATAGCCCATGTTACCGTTTCTCTCTCCCTCCTGATTAGCCCTCCAGTTGCTGCCATCCCTATTCCTATAGTCCCTAGGTGGATCTCTCCATCTTTTGTCAAAGTTCTGTTTTGGTCTCCAGTTTTGATCATCCTTCTTGTTCTGGGGTACATCCCACGTCTGGTTTCTCCAATTACCATCTATATCTCTACCAGACTCGACCTTAAATGTTCTTACAGCTGAAACAGAGCAGGCCTGTTCTGTGAAAGGATGCTTGATCCACCACTTATCAGCTCTAGTTAGTACCATTTCCAAGTCTGTTGGTGTTGGATCAAAAAGCCTGATAAATTCTTGACACTCCCGGGGAAGGGCTTCCATTACTTTTGCTATATGTTCTGGTGAGCCCAGCACTAGAGGCTGTTGAGGTTGTCGTAGAGTATACCAAAAAAATATCCTTTGAGCTACCTCTCTATGACCATCTGTTGGCCTCAAGTTAATATTTGCTATTTCTTTCTCTATGCTAAGTAGATAGAAATTAGTTGCAGCAATTCTTCCTGCCTGATCAGACACACTGTTATTAAATCCCAATAGTCTACTAGCCAAAGGACCCATAGCGTATTCTAACAGTTCTGTCCATTCCTCTAAGGTAAGACCTCCTTTTTTAGCTCTATCTGCTCCCCTCATAAACCAATGTGTAAACGTATTAAAGTTGTTAGTTGGCATACTTCTCCACCATTTCTGGAAATTGTCTTTATCTGCCATAGACATCGGTCGAGTCTGCATAGAAAATCCTGTAGGTGTTTGCCCTGCATTAAATAATTCTGAAACAATAACTGGTGCTTGTGGTATGGTATCTACTTGTGGAACAGAATAACATAAGAAATCTTTTCTATCTTGGTTCATTTTCGGCACTGGTTCTTTATTTTGTGCCACGAACATATCCAGATCTGGATATATTTTGGCAATGTCTCTGACTCCTTTTATCCCTTCTAACTTTGTTTTATTTTTATAGTCCATTATTATGTTTTGAAGTTCTGTTATTTTTACTCCATAAGCATCCCTCTGCTCTTCTATTTCCCTTAACTCCCTTTCTAGTTCCCCCACAATTGTAGTTGTTCTCAAAGCTGCAATTTTTAAACAATCCCTTTTGTCCATTGCTTCCTCCATTTTATTTGTTGTTTCCAAATTATGCTGCCGTAATTCTACAACTAAGTCTATTAGGCCTCCTATGTGGCTACAACAGCTTGTGTGACCAAACTTTTTCTCTTCTTTGTTCTATACTTTTTGTTATTTACAATTTGTGTTAGAACATCCATTAATCTCTTCTCTTTTTCACTGTCTGGGTTTGCTGGCTCTGGAAGCTCATATGGACCATCATGTTTTTGAATATGTTTCCTAAAGTACTCACGCACTTCTGTGGGAAAGTATTTGGCCCCTTGAAAAGACATTCCTACTCTTTTACTCACCCAAGTAAGAATCCAAATCAATTTGCGACTAAAGTAGCATGCTTCTGAGTAGCCAACAATAGTTGATGACTATTCAGTAGGTCAGGTGTAATATGTAGAAAAATAGACTAGTACCCACAATGCAAATTATACTTACCTTAGTATGGTGAAGGTAATACTTGCTAATTAACTTAAAATATAATAGCAAGGCCTGCAGGGTAGGAGATATACCTGAACTAGGATATGCAAGACACCCAAAAAGTATAAGGTATGGAAGCCTATAGTGTATTAAAATGCACGCCTGAAATAATATATATATATATATATATATATATATATATATATATATATATATATATATAAGATTTAAAATGGTTTATTTATTTATTTTTCTCCAGGCCTGTACTATGATAAAGGACTAGAGAAAGAAAGAAGAGAAAATTTTTTTTTTTCTTTTTAAAAAAAAACAAAAAAACAAAACAAAAACAAAACAAAAATAATAGTATTAACAAACTCAGGTATTTGAAACACACAACAAACTAATTGTGGCCTGATGCCCAAGCTTGTATATTAAAAATGGAGGCTTGAATTAGCATTCAAATACACAAAGAAGCCGCATGGAGCCTATTCAATTGTATTCAAATGCAGGGCTAGGCCTGTACTCAAAAGCACAACAAAACTCAACTCAGATAAACCCACAAAAACAACCTGTATGATATATATTTGTTTTATGTATCAAAATAAGCTAGTACGAACAAAACTCAACTCAGAAGCTAGTACGATATAAAGGATTAAAAATAATAATTGAGTCCTGATGCCCAAGCTTGTATATTAAAAATGGAGGCTTAACCTAGACTCCACACACAATCAGCACTTGATTTCCCATGCAGAGGATAATTAAACAAAGTACTTTTTTTTTTCTCCCCCCCCCCCAAAAAAAAATCTGACTATCTATTAATGTGATATTACCTTATAAATAACTTTTGTAGGAGTCTAAAATTCGTGGTCGCCAAATGTGGTGTATCACCAAATTAATATATAGAAATATTACACAAGGTTCGTCTACATTAAAAGGTATTTATTAAAAGGCAACAACACAATACTATAAATGTATCACAAACACACAGCCCAGACCCACGGAGCAACACCCCTTTTTAAATCTATCTACCTATATAATCCCCTTCCCCAAACGCTTGATCTTACCCACGGTTAGACCATCGCCATCAGTATACCATCAACCATCACCAACACCATCCAGGAAGAAAATCAGGAAGCAACAGCAGTTTCCTGCCTGAAAATACCCTTAGTTGCATCACTTCCTCCAGCAATTGTGGGAGGGAAGCAAAGACTTCCAGCCCTCCCACCTAGACCTGTTTAAGGAGGTCCTGAATTACCATGCAAGGAAGACAAGTTACCACAACTGGTACCAAGGAGGTCTCACAAAAATCTGAATGACATGTACAGAGCACTGTAAACGCATATATAAACACTCTACTGAACTTTTATTAAAAGGGAAAGTGATGTTAGCTCTTAGAATTAATAGCATTCCATTCTCAAGCTCGCAAATCGGCCCCAAAAAATACTTGGTTTCATGTTTAATTTCCGTGTTATATCAATCCTGGCAATCAATGTGTTAATACTGTAAAACACACCTAGCGTCAGAAGTAGGGAATAATTACCAGCTTTAATATAAAGCTGAAAGGCTATCTACCATATACTGTATACTCGAGTATAAGCCGAGTTTTTCAGCCCTTTTTTTAAGGCTAAAAACGGCCCCCTCGGCTTATACTCGAGTCACTCTCCCCCGTGTCTCTCTAACCCCCCTCCCGTGTCTCTCTAACACCCTCCGTGTCTCTCTACCCCCGTGTCTCTCTCTCCTCATCCTCAACCCCCATCTCATTATAAACCCCCCTCCTCAATCCCCCTCCTCAACCTAAACCCGGTATATGCTAATGACGTGACGTCACATGCTCGCCACGCCATTAGCATATACCGGGTGCCGCCACCCGGTATATGCTAAAGACGCAGCGCGCATGTGACGTCACGGCATTAGCATATACCGGGTTTAGGTTGAGGAGGGGGTGCCTGACGTCACATGCGCGCCGAGTCAAGGAGCGGAGGCTGGAGCAGAAGCAGGTAAGTGAGGGGAGAGGGGGAGGTATTTAGGGGGGGTTAGGTTGAGGAGGGAGGTTGAGGATGGGGGGTTGAGGATGAGGATGGGGGGGTTGAGGAGGGGGTTGAGGATGGGGGGTTGAGGAGGGAGGTTGAGGGGGGTTGAGGATGGGGCGGTTGAGGAGGGAGGTTGAGGAGGGGGTTGAGGATGGGGGGTTGAGGAGGGAGGTTGAGGGGGGGTTGAGGAGGGAGGATGAGGAGGAGGGGTTGAGGAGAGGGGTTGAGGTTGAGGAGGGGGGTTGAGGATGGGGGGTTGAGGAGAGAGGATGAGGATGGGGGGTTGAGGAGGGGGGTTGAGGAGGGGGGTTGAGGAGGGAGGTTGAGGAGGGGGGTTGAGGAGGAGGTTGAGGAGGGGGTTGAGGATGGGGGGGTTGAGGAGGAAGGATGAGGATGGGGGGTTGAGGAGGGGGGTTGAGGAGGGAGGTTGAGGATGGGGGGTTGAGGATGGGGGGTTGAGGATGGGGGGTTGAGTAGGGAGGTTGAGGAGGGTGTTGAGGATGGGGGGTTGAGGAGGGAGGTTGAGGAGGAAGGTTGAGGATGAGGAGGAAGGTTGAGGATGAGGAGGGAGGTTGAGGATGAGGAGGGAGGTTGAGGAGGGGGTTGAGGATAAGGAGGGGGTTGAGGATGAGGAGGGAGGTTGAGGATGAGGAGGGAGGTTGAGGAGGGGGTTGAGGATGAGGAGGGAGGTTGAGGATGAGGAGGGAAGTTGAGGATGAGGAGGGAGGTTGAGGATGAGGAGGGGGTTGCGGATGAGAAGGGAGGTTGAGGATGAGGAGGGAGGTAGAGGAGGGGGTTGAGGATGAGGAGGGAGGTTGAGAATGAGGAGGGAGGTTGAGGATGAGGAGGGAGGTTGAGGAGGGAGGCTGAGGATGAGGAGGGAGGTTGAGGATGAGGAGGGAGGTTGAGGATGAGGAGGGAGGTTGAGGATGAGGAGGGAGGTTGAGGAGGGGGTTGAGGATGAGGAGGGAGGTTCAGGATGAGGAGGGAGGTTGAGGAGGGGGTTGAGGATGAGGAGGGAGGTTGAGGATGAGGAGGGAGGTTGAGGAGGGAGGTTGAGGATGAGGAGGGAGGTTAAGGGGGGAGGTTGAGGATGAGGAGGGAGGTTGAGGATGAGGAGGGACGATTAGGAGTGGGGTTGAGGAGGGTGATAAGGGAGGGGGAAGAGACACAGGGAAGGAAGAGGTTGGAAGAGACACAGGGAAGGGAGAGGTTGGAAGGGACACAGGGAAGGGAGAGGTTGGAAGGGACACAGGGAAGGGAGAGGGGAGAAGAGACACAGGGAAGGTAGAGGGGAGAAGAGACATGGGAGAGAGAGGGGGACACAAGAGGGGGACACAGAGGGCACAAGAGGGACACAGGAAGCAGCACATTTCCCACCCTCGGCTTATACTCGAGTCACTCATTTTACCCAGTATTTTGTGGTAAAATAGGTGCCTCTGCTTATACTCGGGTCAGCTTATACTCTAGTATATACGGTATATTAGTTCTTTTTCTCACTCATTTGGATCCTACAGGTCTGAGTAGTGGATGAATTTGCCGAATGACCACATGATGGTGATGGATTTCACTAGCACAGTTTAATCCAGAGAATTAGCAGAAGACCATATATGGTATTCTTGAACGCATGGGTGTGTGTAACTTTGAGAACCGGATACGTTTAGTTTTACATGTGGCCGAAGGAATCCTTTGTGTGGACAGCTGACCAGTGAGGGGACTTTGTGAAGGACATGTTACCTAACTGACCAGTAAGAAGTAAAGGACATGAGTATGGGGGTGGGATTCAGAATACAGGATATAGGTAGCATACCAGGTTGCTTCTGCCTCTTTCTCTTGCAATCTACAGCTCTCTTCACTACACTGTGAAGGCCTGGTAAAGTATCATACTCTCATACACACACATGGACATAATTGGTAGCTTTAGAATGCCTTTCTGCTAAGTTAAGAGATGTTGTTTCCATAGTATTATCATGTATTATTAATCTATTTGTATTAATTATTGTGTTCTAATAAATGCACATTTTGTAACCATAAATCTGTAAAGCCTCTTGAATATATATTTTTATAAGTGTTTTTCCGTAAAAGGCAGGAATCTCAGGATGAGATTAGAATAATTATTATAATCATAATTAATATGATTATGAATAATAATATTGTAATTAATTAATTTACCCGTTTTTATAACAAATACATATAATGGAACTTGCATGTAATAGAATATCACATTTATCAATATTGCCTTATATCTGGAATGTGGGTCCGATTGTAAATCATAACTCAAGTCCGTATGACTTTGAAATCCAACCTCCATTTTTCATTGAAGTCCTAAGGGCTTGAACATGACCGCTGACGCAAGGCTGTAACTCATATTTCAAGCCCATAGGACTTCAATGAAAAATGGAGGTTGGATTTCAAAGTCATACAGGCTTGAACCACGAGTTACAGCCTTGCGTCAGCGTTCATGTTCAAGCCCGCAAATGCTACTGTCTATAGCAAGGTTTGCGATGTGCGCTATCGGGCTGGGAATTGCGGTCCAGCAACATGAATAGCACATTAACTTGCGGCCGCTGCGGGCTCACAGCAGGCCAGCAGATATAAATCCTACTCCGATCGAGTTGTGAGCCCCGAATTGAATGAGGCTCTTGGTTTGGTAAAAAGTGTATACTAATAGGTCACTAGAAATAAACCTTGTCACTACTCACAGAACAGATAAGCCTTCTTTATGTGGAGCTTTAGCACACAAACTTTTTCTATCACAGTTAAAGGGCAATTGTTGTCACCAATTGTGTTCCTCACAGATAGAGAGTTGAAAGGCACATGTAAAAGGCGTTTTCCTTGTTAAAATTGCTGGTTATCAAATTTGAGGAGGTGCTTAATATCTGAATATGTCTCTGCACTGCTATATTTATAATAAGACTTCACCCACCGTGAAATAGCATGGAATATCAAAATGTTTACATTATGAAATCTAGTCTATGTAGAACCTAACATATTGTTACTTATTGTTACTACTAATGTTATATAGAAATAGCAGGTTCCAGCACTTCCCTAGCAAATATTTTGAAGACTGTACTGCAATACACAGCTGTTGCTTTAAGTTTTGTTTTTGGTATTTGGTGCCGTTTTCTCACGAGATTTGCATGGAGAATTGCATTGACACAGAAACCGGTGAAAGATGGATCTAAAACGTTGTCCCAGTGCTTCTCAAAGTGGTTCAAAGAGACAGAAGATAACATTTTGCAAGAAAAAGTGAAAATGTTGGATATGCTTAGTAAAGCAAAGTCAATTGCTGAGGTTGCCCATCATTATGACATCAATGAATCTACTGTCAGATATATAAAAAAGGAAATCCAAATGTGTTCAGCTGTTGCAGTTGCGTAAACTTTACATCTCGTTTGAGATCCACATGTCTCCCGCCCAGAATGTGCAGTTTTTCTGCTGGCAGTAGATTAAGAACCTAATAAAAGAAAAGGCAATGTATTACAATTTTATAAAAGAAAAATGTGGTGGTGGTGAACGGTCTAACTATACAAAGTTAAATGCAAGCAAAGGCTGGTTTCAGAATTTCAGTAAAAACTTGGCCGAAATATTGTTACAATTACCGGAGAAAAAGCCTCCGCTTACCAAGTGGCAGAAAAAATATTTTCTGAAACATTAAGGAAACTTATTGAAGAGAAGGTTTATGCACCTGATGAAACAGCACTGTTTCGGAGAAAAATGCCTTAACGAACATTCATCAGTAAAGATGAAAAGCGAGCACCAGGCTTTAAGGCAGGGCAGGATAGACTTACAATTTTGCTTTGTGCAAATGCATCTGGATTTATATTAAAGGCTACCATTATCTTCAAATATGCTAATCCTTCAGCATTAAATGGAAAAGATAAGTCCACGCTCCCAGTTTTCTTGTATGAGAAATATAAAAACTTGGACCACAAGATCTCTTTTCATTGATTGGTTTAAACAGTGTTTTGTTTTGGATGTCATAAAATACCTTGCCAGCAATCCAATGCCGTTTAAAGTTTTTTTTTTCTTACTAGATAATGCCCCTGGACACCCAGATGTTGCAGAGTTCAAAACTGATGGCACAGAGGTCCTCTATATGCCCCCCAAAAAACATCCATAATCCAGTCGCTTGATACAAGCATTTAAGGCTTACTACACATGGTACTCAATGGAGAGGATTGTGCAGGCTACCGAACAAGATCCCGGTGCAGGAAAATCTGGAAGGATTACACTATTGCCGATGCCTTGTCATGGAGAGAGCTGTGAAAGCGGTCAACTAAAGTTGAAATAACCTTTGGCCACAATGTGTACACCAGTGCAATTCCATTTCTATAGAGCCAATCCAAGAGATTATGAGAGGCATTATGGAGTTGGCAAGGAAGGTGGATGGTGAAGGGTCCCACAATATAGAAATACAAGAAACTGAAGAAATGATTGGCATCAGATCTACTGCATTAACAGAGGATGACCTAATGGAGCTGACTGTTACAGTATAACCATATTATAGTGCACTCATGATCGAAGTGAAAGTGAAAAAATAAATCTCACACACCTGTTAAAATGTCAGGTTTCTGTGCTGTAAAAAAATGAGACAAAGATAAATCATTTCAGAACTTTTTCCACCTTTAATGTGACCTATAAACTGTACAACTCAATTGAAAAACAAACTGAAATCTTTTAGGTGGAGGGAAGAAAAAATATAAAAATAAAATAATATGGTTGCATAATAAGTATGCACACCCTTAAACTATATACTTTGTTGAAGCACCTTTTGATTTTATTACAGCACTCAGTCTTTTTGGGTATGAGTCTATCAGCATGGCACATTTTGACTTGGCAAGAGGGGCCGCATTTGCGGAGGCTCAAAGGCGCCTCACACACGGTTACAAACACCCACACAAGCGGCACCATTACGACCTTGCAAACCACATAAGTGCCATGACGGTCCTCAAGGACCATCATGACACTAAGTATAAACACTACACTGCACTATACCCCCCCCAATAAAACATTAAATATCAACTAAACACCCTCTACACTAACCCCCCCCCCCCACCACCACTCTAATTACAAAAAATAAAACATCTACATTACATAAAATAAAAAACCTAAATCACAAAAAATAAAAAAGAAACATTACAGAAAATAAAAAAAATTAATTCCAACCCCCCCACCCACTACAGAAAATAAAAATAAAAAAACACCTGAAAAGGAAATACATACAATACAAATACATACAGGGGCCGCACCGGAGAAGAGGAAAAGAAGAAGGACGGGACATGCTGGAAAGGTGAGTAGAATATTTATAATGTTTATAATGTTTATTTATTTTATGCAGTAAATGTAGTAATTTTTTTATTTTTTTTAACCTAGATGGCTGATTTGAAGAAACATCTCAAAGGTAAGTGGTCTTAATTATTTTATGTTAGCTTAGAATTAGAATTGCTATATAGAGATAGCATGTATTGTATATTAGATAGATAGGGGGATGTATATTAGATAGGGGTGTATTGTATTGTATTTAATTGAATTGTATTGAATGTATTGTATTGTATTGTATGTATTGTATTGTATGTATTATATGTATTTCCTTTTCAGGTGTGTAATTTTTTTTTTTTTCTGTAGTGGGGGGGTTGTAATGTATTTTTTTACTGTGTTAGAGGGGTCTATATAGTTGAGGCACACAGTACACTCACATTGTGTGGCAAACAGCATTTCAACACTTTCTTTTATTGACCGTCATTTTTTGACGGGCAAGTCGCTAGTTACATATATGGTTGTCAGTGTGGGGAAGGCTTACAAAGTTGGTTACACTTTGCGAGCCTTGTGTAAGGCCGCAACTATGAGCCTCGCGAAATGAGGCGAGCCGTTGACCACGCTGGACTTAGGTTGCAATGAGGCGAGCAGTTAAGGCATGCAACTACAAGGGTCGCAACTGAGACCGAAGTGCGTAACTCTAAATACACAAAGACAAACAAAAAATTTAACTAAAATAATAACACACTCACACACAGCACAGGGGAAGAACCAGGAAGCCTGGGAGTGAGGTTGCAAGCTAATTTGAGAGATATTTGGGGGAATCTCGTCAATACAAAATCGGCTAAGCGAAGAAAAATGGACGAAAAACGTAAAAACTCTCAACTAGATGAACAAGAGGCTGACCAAAGCTAGGCATGCAGGACTTAGAAA
Source organism: Discoglossus pictus (assembly GCA_027410445.1). Taxonomy (NCBI): domain Eukaryota; kingdom Metazoa; phylum Chordata; class Amphibia; order Anura; family Alytidae; genus Discoglossus; species Discoglossus pictus. The sequence continues at coordinate 203,206,716 of CM050164.1, forward strand.
ATACACAATGGCAAAGACAGTAATACTTACAACAACAACGCCCGGCACCCGGGACTTTGTAAATAAAACCAACGGCAGTCAGCGATCAGTGCTAAGCAGGAAAGTTGAAGTACACAAAGGGAGAGGCTCGCTATGAGTGCCAAAGGCGCTCATTGCGAGCCACACGTTGAGCGTAAAAGGCACATTATGAGCGCCAATGGTGTTCAGAGGAGCAAAAGCCTCACATTGTATGGCAAACCGCATTGCCAGCCTTACAATTTTAAACCCATCATTTTTGACAGGCAATTTCCTAGTCTAGTTATAATGTGCACCTCTCAAAGCGTGACGACGTCTCGCAGTTTGACAACTATTATATGTGATTAGCACAGCAATAAAATATGACTAGTAAACAAACAAATAATTGTGTCACCTTATAAATCACAGTCCTCTAAGCTATTACACACTGATATGATTAATTGTGGTTTTCAAATTAATATCATTGTCAAGAGGAGGAACCAACTGGACCAGCTAATGAATGGATCATACAGGTTAGGTCTTGTGCTCTACAAATTTATGTGTATTGCTGCTGGCGATTCAGGATATAGATAAGATGACAGTAAGTGACTCTGTCCCAATTAGTAAGTGATTAGAACATGTTTTAAAGCATGTTTTCTCACCCAGCAAAAATTAGAGAAGAAGTATTAGGTATCCATAATGTTATGATAATGTTCTGCTCCTATTCCTCCCAAACAGCACTTAGTCTTACACAGAAAACTAGTGTTCACATTTCAACTGTCACTGTTGCCATGGCAACCTACAGTACTTCACTTCTCCCACATCAGAGCTGTCATCACAATCATTCCTCCATCTCAGTCACAAGGCGATTCAAGACCACAAACAGTTCATAGGCGACTAGAGATCTGAGCTGCCCAATTGCCTGGAGAGACCATGAACGTTCTGATTAGCTCTACCCTGCCTGTATCGGATAGTAAAATTATGACTCTTCAGGGCTAGGCTCCATCTCAACAGGCAACCTTTTGAGCTGGCAAAATGGTCTGTGACAACCCCAGACTCTTGCTCAGTGATGTAGGGCTGTAGATTCTTTAGGGCCCAGACGACTTCCAGGTACTACTTCTCAATGGGCTGGAATCAGTCAGTATTTTTAACCGTTTGTATTTAAATCAGTAACAAGATTTTAAGAATATATAAAAATAAAGAATTTGTTTTTTTTTAAATTAGATTTATGGTGCATACATAAAACAACAACCACAAAAAGGTGTTTCTTTTTTGTTTTTGTCCCTTTGTGAGCTGACTGTATCCATTCATAAAAACAATTGGAACTACCTCTCAATAGCCGCATAGCTAACCTCTCGAGTCAACAGCTTGAGGCTCAGATATGGATTGAGTCAGGTGGAGGCTCCTCGCCCTGGGCGACATCCATCTGGACCAAAAAGGGGTGAGAGTAATCCGAGGCAACTAGGACAGAGTGAGATGTTAGAGCAGCATTCTGGTCCCAAAAGTCTTTCTCACATTCAGGAGTCTACTGTACCAGCCGGGGAATCATCTTTTTTGAGCGGTCCATTAGTGGCTTTGCCATGGTACTGTAAATGGGAGGGCCACTGCTCTATCAAGGCTCCCTTGGTCGGCTCTAGCCGATCCCTCCCATTCTATACTCTGTGCCCTAGGTACTGCACCTCCCTCTAGCATATTGGCAATTGTCAGGGCTAATGGTTAACTTTGCTTGCTGGATCTGACTCAGGACTGTAGCTAGGTGGATGACATGTTCCTGCCATCCGGGTACACATGAGTGAATTTCTGACACCCATGTAGTAAGTGGTCAATAAACCATTGCAACTTGAAAGGGGCATTCTTCATCCAACAAAGCATAAACGTGAATCAGTAGAGCACAAATGGGGTGGTAAATGCCAACTTTTCTTTAGCGGTTTCAGCAAGTGGCATCCTCCAGTAGCCCTTAAACCGGTCCTGAGTGGTCACATAGGCATACACTAGCATTTCATCTATATATAACTATATTTAAACGTTTACAGTACCCTCTATTGAAGAATTTGAATTGACACAGGAAATGTTTTTTTAGAAAGTAAAAAATAAACACACACTCTCACTTAATAACTGCTAAACATACTTATTCTTTACTGGGGCAAGCATTGCCTCATTTGTTTAGCTGTTTTTCAATGGGGAGGAATGAGATGTCAATTACCGTATATACTCGAGTATAAGCCGAGTTTTTCAGCCCTTTTTTTAAGGCTGAAAAGGGCCCCCTCGGCTTACACTCGAGTCACCCAACCCCCCCCCCCCTGTGTTCTCTCTAACCCCCCGTGTATCTCTAACCCCCCGTGTATATCTAACCCCCCCCGTGTTTCTTTCCCTCCCCCCTCCTCATCCTAAACCCCCCTCCTTAATCTAAAAAAAAACCTTTTCACTTAACTCCTCTAAATACCTCCCCCTCTCCCTTTCCCCTCACTTACCTCCATCTGCATCTGCCCCTTCCGCTACTCCACGCTCCTTCCTGCATCGGGATCCGGCATATGCTAATGACGTGACTTCACATGCGCGCCACGTCATTATCATTCGCCAGGTTAAGACGCAGGAAGGAGCATGGAGGAGCGGAGGAGCAGCTGCAGGTGGAGGTAAGTGACGGGAAAGGGAGAGGGGGAGGTATTTAGAGGGGTAAAGTGAGAAGGGGGGTTTAGGATGAGGAGGGGTAAAGTGAGGAGGGGGTTTTAGGATGAGGATGGGGGGTTTAGAATGAGGATGGTGGGGTAAAGGATGTGGATGGAGGGGTTGAGGATGAGGATGGGGGTTGAGGATGAGGATGGGGGTTGAAGTTGAGGAGGGGGGTTGAGGTTGAGGAGGGGGGATGAGGAGAGAGGTTTTGGAGGGAGGTTGAGGAGGGGGGTTTAGGATGAGGATGGGGGGTTGAGGATGGGGGGATTGAGGATGGGGGGAATGATGATGGGGGGTTGAGGATGTGGGGGTTGAGGATGGGGGTTGAGGAGGGGGATTGAGGTCGAGGAAGGGGGTTGAGGAGGGAGGTTGAGGAGGGGGTTTAGAATGATGAGCGGGGTTGTGGATGAAGTTGAGGATGAGGATGGGGGGTTGAGGTTGAGGAGGGGGGTTGGGGTTGAGGTTGAAGAGGGGGGTTGAGGAGGGGGGTTGAGAAGGGAGGTTGAGTAAGGGGGTTGAGGATGAGGAGGGGGGTTGAGGATGAGGAGGCGGTTGAGGATGAGGAGGGGGTTGAGGATGAGGAGGGGGGTTGAGGATGGGGAGGGGGTTGAGGATGAGGAGGGGGGTTGAGGAGGGGGGTTGAGGATGATGAGGGGGGTTGAGGATGGGGAGGGGGTTGAGGATGAGGAGGGGTGTTGAGGATGAGGAGGGAGGATGAGGAGGGAGGATGAGGGTTGAGGAGGAGGGTTGAGGATGAGGGAGGAGATTGAGGATGAGGAGGGAGGTTGAGGAGAGAGGATGAGGAGGGAGGATGAGGAGGGAGGATGAGGAGGGAGGATGAGGAGGGGGGTTGAGGATGAGGAGGGAGGTTGAGGATGAGGAGGGTGGTTGAGGATGAGGAGGGGGGTTGAAGAAGGAGGTTGTGGAGGGCGGTTGAGGAGTGGGGTTGAGGAGGGAGGTTGAGGAGGGGGGTTGAGGAGGGAGGTTGAGGAGGGGGGTTGAGGAATCAGGTTGAGGAGGGAGGTTGAGGAGGGGGGTTGAGGAGGGTGGAAAGGGAGGGGGAAGAGACACAGGGAATGGAGAGGGGGGAAGAGACACAGGGGAGAGAGAGGGAGGTTGAGGATGAGGAGGGAGGATGAGGATGAGGAGGGAGGATGAGGAGGGAGGATGAGGAGGGAGGATGAGGATGAGGAGGGGGGTTGAGGAGGGAGATTGAGGATGAGGAGGGAGGTTGAGGATGAGGAGGGAGGTTGAGGAGTGGGTTGAGGAAGAGAAGGGGGTTAAGGAGGGAGGTTGAAGAGGGAGGTTGAGGAGGGAGGTTGAGGAGGGTGATAAGGGAGGGGGGGAAGAGACACAGGGAAGGTAGAAGAGACACGGGGTGGGAGAGGGGAGAAGAGACACAGGGGAGAGAGAGGGGGGACACAAGAAAAGGGCACACACGAGGGGGACACAGAGGGCACAAGAGGGACACAGGGGGCAGCACATTTCCCACCCTCGGCTTGTACTCGAGTCACTCATTTTTCCAGTATTTTGTGGTAAAATAGGTGCCTCGGCTTATACTCGGTCGGCTTATACTCGAGTATATACGGTAGTCTTATTGAACTATTACTAAGGAATGTTACATTTTAGCTGAAACCTTCTTTATAATTAAGGTATTGTCCCACTGGTAGAAGAAGTAAAACAAAAACTAAGATAAGATTACTTTGAAGAACTATACTTAAAAATACGGAATATATATTAGAATGTAAAAAATATAATAAACCTTCTAATTTCTATTATTAATGCAAGTATGCAGCTCTGACATTTTTTTGTTTCTGCTCATCGGCTTTACTCAGGTAGTAATGCACAGGAAGTTTATATCCACACAGTAGGAATGTAGCATCTGTAACAATTAGAGTTTTCATTAGGTCTAATGCAATGTTCATTGGACAGACCATCATGAGAAAGTAGCAACAAAAACAGTTTAAAAAAAAATGGGAACCACACAGTAAAAAATAATTGCATGCAAAAGTTAAAAATGTAAGCGCTGCATTAATCTGGTTTCTAAATACATTTTCCCATGATCAAATTATGTTATTGAAGTATATACTATGCAGAAAAAAAAATAATTTAAGTATTTTCAACCTCTGTAAGGTTGCATAAACCCACTTTATATGAGCACTCTATACTCACAACAAAAAGAAGGCTAAACCCTTAATATGAAAATAATCACAGTATCCATGTAATTGCAATCTTATCATTTACTAAACACCAATATAAGTATCATTAACTATAAATGAGTGTTTTTCTCCTCTACATGTATATATTGAGGAAACAGTATTTTAGAGGACCATTGCAGTTCCATAAAACATAGACTTGTTTGACAAGTATGTATCAAACTAAACAAATTAGCAGTTGTGTAATCCATAGACATAAAACATTTTTAGAAAACTATGCATTTTTGAAGACTCTGTTTATTAGTACATGAATTAATTTTGTGTTTGGTACATCACACTCTGAGAGGAATAGTGGTTGGGTGTTCGTACTTATCAATGGTGGGGAGGAGGGGACAGTCAAAAGTCCAGAGGCTCTGTTTGATATTGGGGTCACATTAAAAAATTGTCAGCACACCCCTTCAAACTTATTGACCCAGAAGCTCCTTGCATCACTCAATGCAACCCGAGCTCTAAAGAAATATAGAAATGCCCCTCTCAAACACAAAACTTCCACTCATGTATAATGGATCTTTTCAAACATAATTTTGGTCCTTCAGAGAAAAGACTGTTTAAACTTTTTTAACTTCACCTTAAAACACAAGAAAGTAACTTCTAAATGGTTGCTTCACCTTCAGTTGCACCAGAGATATCTCCGCCCCTGTGAAAAATAAAGAAAAAGTAACCCAGGATCTGAACTGTGCTTGTACTGGGACAGGCCTCTCATGGGAGTCTCAGTATGAATGCGATTCATAATCACATTAACAGTGAAAAAAGAAATCACACAGTGGTACTATGATGACTTCATTTAGGGTTCTCTTCAATTAAAACAGTGGTGTTGCAGGTTGTCATGGCAACAGTGACAGTTGCAAAGAGTATACCTGTGTGAGCTGTCTACTTGAGATACAAGAGATACTAGAAAAGCAGCAGTAATGATGATAAGCATCACAGAAAACACAGAATTCAGAATGCCATTGTGGCAGAACTGCACCCTGGATGGGGAGCGCAAGGATACCCAATGACTCCATGTATGCCCCCAGAGAAGAACCACGTTATGAAGCTTTCCTGTCCCATGCTAAGAACCTAGAGGTGGATAGGAGGTAATGCCACCAGATTGCTCTACTGGAAGTCATGACAGTCTGCGTGCAAGACCGATAATCCACTACTGCAGTAGAGGCTGGTCATCTGACTCAGCAGCACAGAGAGACCAAGGAAAAGTGTGAGTGCTTCACCACCCAGATAGGCCACCTAAACCAGCGTTCCCCAGCCCAATAGCCCAGTGCGGACCACAGCTCCAACAAGAAGGGCAACCTGGCTGCACGCCTTGGCTCCCTGGGCTACCACTACTGCCCCATCAGTCCCTGGAACGGGGGTGCTTTGGGTGCCAACAGCTGGGGCATCTCAAGCGGGACTGTCTCTATGTCCATTAGGGAAATCCAGGGGGTTCCCCTTGCCCTGTCCTGTGGGCAGACTAGTAGTGTGGCTAATCCCACAGCAATGAATACAAATTATTTGATTGCTACGAGGATGTAGTCTGGTCCGAGAAGCAGTATTTATTAGCCTCTGTTCAGTTACCTGCAGTCGTCATGTCCAGCCTATTACAGTGGATAATCAGCCCGAGAAGGGCTTCAGAGACACTGGATCGAATTTTACCTTGTGATCCATTCCACTATCTTGAAGAAGCAGGTTGACATAGTGGTAGCTGGGTGCCAGCGGCTAGGCATCCCCTTAGCACGGTCTATATTGACTGGGGCAAAGGCATGAAAGAGGTGAGAGTCATGACTTGGCTTCCCTGTAGATGTATTGTTGGGGAATGACTTGGGGCTCATTCCCTAACAAGTGTTGTTATGTGTCCATAGTGAACCAATGCCAACCCAAACGGACTACCACCAGGGATTCACATTGTGCAGCTCTGCTAGCCATTGCCCATGACATTCCCTTAGCAGGGCAAAAGGGCAATCTCAGCACTGGCCAACACCTGTCTCAGGCCTTTATTGACCCAGAATAAGATATGTCACTGGTTTCTATGAATAATGTGATACTTGTCAAAGCTTCTGTGGCCATGGACTAGTTTCCTGGGCTCACTTGTAGCCAATGCCCCTTATAGAAATTCCCTTTCACTGAGTGTCTGCAGATATCATGGACCCCCTTGCCAGGCATAGTAAGTAAGGCAAGAGATACTGTACATCCTCACTTTGGTGGATTATGCCACCGGAGGCTTTAGCTCTTGGTCACATTACAGCAGCAATGATGGCTGATGCCTTGATAGCCATAACCCAGCAGTTTTGGCAGAAGTGTGGAATGGCCAAGGAGCATCTGCTTGCAGCCCAAGCCAAGCAGAGGTGCTGGTATAATCAGAAAGTCCAGGCTAGGGAATTCCAGGTAGGCCAGCTGGTATTAATGTTGGTATCCCATCACCAGACCAAGCTATAGGAATTTAGGAGGGTCCCTTGCAAAATGTTCAAAAACTAGCCAACACCACCTATGTGGTAGCCATGGATGAGCAACAGCAGATATGCTGAAGCTACACCAGAGCCAGACTCCCCATGTAATGGCCATATGCTTAGCAGAAGGGGAAGATTCCGGGCATGGGATACTACCAGACATGCTTGCCCTGGCCCCTATTTCCCTTATCCTGAGCGACTTATCACCTAAGCAGCTTGATGTCACTACCAAGGTTTAAGGTTCCCCACTGAAGTAGCCTTTATAAAGGGGACCTGATAGTGTGAAGGGAATTATAAGGGTTAAAGCTAGGGGTCATTGAGCTATTGTTTAGCCCTTGGGCATCCGCTGTGGTGTTGGTCTCTAAGAAGGAAGCAACCACCCAGTTTTGTATGGACTATAGGTGGCAAAATGGCAAAATAACTACTGATGTTTACCCCATGCCTAGAGCAGCTGAATTACTAGATAAGATAGGACGGGCAAACTATGTGACCACTCTAGACTACTAAATGGGTGCCAAAAGTTCACCTATGCGTACCTGGATGACATTACCATATTTAGGCATAATTGTAAGAAACATGTGGACCTAAGTCAGATCCAGCAAGGAGGGTTGATCATTAGCCCTGAAAGCCAGTTTGCTAGAGGGGGAGGTGCAATACCTAGGACACAGAGTAGGGAGTGGCCAAAGTAGCCTCAACAGAGCAGTGGCCGACCCAAGTGAGCAAGAGGCAAGTGTTGGCATTTCTGGACACTGCAGGAAATTAACTGTGGTTTATTCCACATTACAGTACCCTGGCAAAGTCACTGACAGACCTCATAAAAAAAGAACATTCCGAGACTTCAAGTGTAGTTCTTATAAATAGTAAACTTTAAAAATATGATCACAGTCACCATGTAAATGGTTCAATTGAAAATCAGCTTGCCAACTCAGAGGTTCAAAGTTTTAGTTTGTTCTTAGCTAGAACCAATCAGAATTGAATTCCATGTTGCCATGACAGGTTTATGATGCCAGGACATTCTATGTTACTTGTTGTCAGAGTCAACTGAATCAAAATCAACTCCTTAAGATTTCATCTGTGACTTGAAATCAAATTTTTTTTTTTTTTAAATAATTGTTTGTTTTTTCCCATATAAAAAAGGGAAGAGCAAAAGTAAAAGAGGGGAAATCATTCAAGTTGTACATACAAATGTGTACAAATAGTATAACTCCGTATAGAAACATATAAGAAGATATAGTATAAGATAACTCATCTATTCATAAGGTAAGTACTGGAGAGGTATTATATTATGATAGCAGTGTATAGCCTTGGCTTTTTAGTTTTGGGGTAAGATTTTGCCTGTTTGATCCTGAACATCTCTTAGGTCCCCTTTTCCTGTCCTGAACCTCTGCCAGTCTGACCATCTTCCCCTGCTGCTTAAACCCTGCTTTGACTTACCACGACCAAATGTTTCACTGTTGATTAGACGTTATGGTCTTCTAGCCATTCTGCTATTCCAAAGACCCTACCATACTCAGTCTGGACTAAGGCTCCATGTCTCAAACTGGTTCCTGTGTTCCTACCTCAAGCCTGTTGGTTCATCTTCTGGCTGTTTCTAGTTAGCATTACCTCTGCACATTCAAAGACAGGTACAAGTTACTTGCAAAGAAAGTCAAGCTCCACAATCCCATTAAATGTAATTTTTATAACTTAGACATTACAGTGAATCCGATGGAGCCCAGCCATGATGAGATAAATATTTAGTGAATATATGCCTGTAGAAGTGAGATCAAGATCGGTATTATTATTTAATTTTTTATTATTTAATTAGCATCAGTAAAGGAAGGCAATTAATGGGGCAGCTTTTCCTCACAACACATGCATTTTGTTGGGTAAAAGAAAGAGGTTACATCTATTATCTACATTATATGGTTGTCTATTGGTATTGCTATTACCATTGTAACCATACACATACACGTATAGTATACCGGGCCAGGCCAAGTCTTAGATATTTCCACATGGGTGAGAAAGACTCCCCAAGATGTAACATTGTAAAAGGTCTCAAGATAGCGTACTCTGAGACATACGCATCTCACTTCAATAGTCCATTGTCCCAAATAAATATTATCAAGCAGGTGTTAAGATTAAGCGCACAGTGGCCTAGTCTCTAACCAAAAATAATTGTCAGACAATATGGGACACAGTTCACATAGATTTCATAATAATTAATTTTAATATGTGGAACCAGGGTGCTCTCAAGCGAACAGAGTCAGATATACACAACATATTATGCATATACAGTATATTCTAATTATAGCTATACATGAAAACAGGGAGTAACCTATTGTAATTGGTGGAAACAACCTTGTGGCGATGAGGAAGAAATAGTTTATCTAATAGGCAGAGAGAAGGTTCTGGGTCTCTTCTTGCTTTTTCTGGGTCTTTTCTGGTCTCCTTTCCTGATCTGGCTGGTTGTTTCTCTGTACTAATTTCTGTCTGAGATTTATATCTTCTCTAAGATATCTTACTATATCTGTCTATATCAAAATTCTATCAATCTCTACAACTCTTTCTAACAAATCAATAACACAAAAAGGGATTACTTCAGATTATCTTGAAAAGGGATTCTAAAATGAGACAGGTGTTATGTTGAAATCTTATACATAGGTAATGTATAAACATGTCTCACTTTCTATATTTGTAATGGAGATAAATTAGTCCAATATACCACAAATCTTCTGTTACCTTTTTGGTTGTGGTCACAGAACCAAGACTAATTAGTACCTTTATTCCGGACTGTAGGTGTTAATCAATATATTTCACTAGCAAATGGCCCGTCAAAAAATGACGGGCAGGAAATCGTAAGCCAGGGAATGATGTTTGAGACATAATGTAAACCGTTTGTTACGCTGAGAACCTTCAGCGCTCATTGCAAGGCTTGCGCTGAGCGTCTCTGGCGCTCATCGCATTCCTCACAATGATCATTGCGAGGCTGTTGGATGCTGTTTTTTGTTATTAGAGGGGCTTTTGCTGTCATTGTAAGGTTGTCGCTGATCTGCTATTTGCGCTTATTGCAAAGCTGTCCCCTGGTGTATTTTGTGTGTTATGAGCATCGTTGGCGTTGGTTGTGCGGCGCGCAGTGCATCTCTTTTGTGTTTATTGCGATGTTTTTTTTGGGGGGGGGGGATTGTGTATATGTATTTTGTATGCCAATGAAAGAATTAATAAATTAATAAATTAATATACTTTACCTATTTCTAAGTATTATATGCAGGAAGCATTGTGCTGAAGAGCTGACAATCTGTTTTGATGTTCCTGTAGCATACAATGTAGATTTGCAGTGCTGTGGAGCAGTGGTGTAAGTTTGAGCAATGTGTGCAGTGTGTAGTGTAAATAGGCTGAGCGCACGAGGGAAAGCCGTTAGTGTAGCTGTGTACTTCCGCATTGTGTAAGTTAGTGTTGTTAAATGGCGGCGAATGTGTATCTTGTACACGTGTGTGGATGATTTATTGTCCCTAAAAGTGTATCTTTACCTTGTACGGCTTTTTTTTTAATCCGTCTGTGCTTGGTGTTGTTTTGCCGCTTTAGGGTCGTTTTCGTTTTTTCGGCGGCTATATTTTCTCTTGCTTAGGGGATTTTCGTGTATCTAAGCTCAGGATTTGGACTTAAATTGAGGTGTAACTTCACTTGCAGACGTCCTAGGTGTCTTTTTTGTGTGTATTTTTTGTGGTTTTGTTTTAATTCCAATCTTTTTATTAAAGACCAAAGGTAAAACACAGCATGTAATGATAGATCAGATAGACAGATTCTCCATTGCCAAGCATTATATGTTAAACATAAACACAGTGTCAGATTTGAAAACTTAAATACAAGGTGCAATCAATCCAAGGATATTCTGCAGTCTTCACACATTTTTTGAATAATTTTCTGTGATTTACTTACTAAGGAGTTCCCTCCTCAACTCTAAACTTAGCCTACTCGATATATAAAATACAGAGGAACTCTGAAATTAGCCAATAGAACTCAGTAATTGCAACTAATTAACTTAACATAGCATCTAGTATAAACAGAAGCGGTAATTAAAGAGAAGACCAAAAAGAAAAAAAAAACAGAAAAAAAGGAAAGAAAGAGAAAGATAGAAAAAAGGACAAAAGGCATCTCCTGGTTAGATACCTCACTCATGTTCCCTTCCGGTCCATGGTCCAGCCGGCCTCCGCCTCCCCGCAGGGCCAGGGACACAGAGGAGAGAATAGTGTGCCTTACCTAATCGATATACTATGTTGGGAGTCTAGCCAAGGGGTCCATATCTTTAAAAACTGGGGGTACTGATCTTCTAAAGTACTGGTTAATCTTTCATTAATCATAATGAAGTTAACCTTGGTGATTATCTCACCTAAGATAAGCCTTGGGGATTTCCATTTTCTAGCTATATGCTGTTTACCTGCTAAATTAATAAATTGCAATAACTTATTTTGTATTTTAGTTAAGGCTTCAATATGCATTCCTAAAAGGCAATTTTCAATTGAGGGTCGAATTGGGCTACCAAATAATTTGGATCCGAGACTCATAGCTTGTTCCTAAATGTCCCTAGCCACTGGGCATAACCACCAAATATGCAAAAACTCCCCTTTCTGATGACAGCCCCTATAGCATTTATCGTTGTTCTGTGAGTTCATAGAATGCATTCTAGCGGGGGTGAGGTATGTCCTGTGTAGGACTTTAAGCGACACCTCCAGAATATTATATGTAATAGAGCCCCTAGACAGATTGGTAAAGGCCTCCTTTCACTCCACCGGCCCCAGTCCCCTTCCCAGGTCCTGTTCCCATTTGTGCATAAAGGGGGTTTTAGGAGTTTTATCAGCCCTATTAAAAAAGGAGTCCCAGTGTACCCCTAGTCAGAGGCAGGTTTTACACACCAATGAGAACCAGGTTGATCTTGGGGGTCCTAGACTCTGTACCAACGACGTTAACCAGTGCCTAAGACGCAGGTAACGCCAATTTTCTCTTGGTGGGATATCGTACTTATCCAGCATTTGAGCGTGTGGGTAAATTATATCGTTGGAGAACCAGGTGTTTATCCTATCTAGTTGTCCAAGAGCCCACCACTGACGGGACTCTGCGTGAAAAACTTCTTTAAAATTTGGAAAGGATCTAATGGAGGTTAGAGGGGACAGCGGGGTTGACAACTGATGCTTCTTGACTGCCCAATCCCATACCGAGAGAGTTATTTTAATCATTGGGTTGGAAAATTTAGGAAGAGGCTGGTTAGACTCTGGATGCCATATAATTGTGTCCCACGTCCAGGGCTTGAGATCTTGATTCTCCATAAACACCCAGGTAGGCTGGTGTTTGACTGAGTGGGCTCTAGGTAAAAAAGCTAGCAGAGCGGCTCTTAGATACAGCCTAAGATTGGGGCAGGAGAGACCCCCTTGGGTTCTATGCCTGTACATTAACTGCTTAGCTATCCGCGGTGGTTTGTTTGCCCAAATAAATTAAAAAATATGTTGTTGCATTCTTTCTAGATCTCGGGTTTCTACTGGGATTGCCAGTGTCCTAAATAGGTAAAGAATTTTAGGTAACACATTAATTTTAATAGTAGCGATACGCCCTGTCCATGATATATTATATTTAGACCATTTTTGCAAGTCGTCTAACAGTTTCCGAAACAGTGGGGGGTAGTTTGCTTTATACATCCCTGAGACTCTCTCCGTGATCCTGACCCCCAGGTATTGTATGCCGTCTGACGGCCAGACAAATTTGTACCTAAGTTTCAGAACCTGAATGTCCGTCTGCCGCATCCCCACGCCCATTGCCTCAGTCTTATCCCAGTTAATTTTCAGACCCGAGTGTAAGCTAAACTCATCGATAGTCAGCATAAGATTGGCAATCGATGCTACTGGATTTGTCAGAGTGCAGAGAAGATCGTACGCGAATAGCGAACATTTAAAGTGTTGAAATCCCACCTCCGGGCCCTGGATGTCCGATCTGGTCCTAATGGCCTGGACAAGAGGCTCAATCGCCAAAGCAAATAATAGTGGAGAGAGTGGACATCCCTGCCTAGTCCCTCTCTGAATTTTAATATCCACTTTCTTTGTTCCTGGTAATCAAATATTGGCTGCTGGGTAATGATAAAGTGTTTTAATTAGGTTAATGAAGTGACCCCCGAAGCCAAACTTCCCCAGGACTGAATAGAGATAAGGCCACTCGAACGTGTCGAAGGCCTTCTCGATATCCAGCGCCAGAACGCACAAAGGTGTGCTAGCTACTTGCGCAGAGTGCAAGACATTCAGCGTCCTCCTGATATTATCTGCTGTCTGTCGATAGGGGATGAAGCCTGTTTGGTCCTTATGAACCAAATCTGGTAGGAAGTCTGAGACCCTGCCCTCCATTATCTTAGCCAGGAGCTTAATGTCTCCATTCATAAGGGAGATCGGTTGATAATTCTTAGCCTCTAGAGGGTCCTTATGAACCAAATCTGGTAGGAAGTCCGAGACCCTGCCCGCCATTATCTTAGCCAGGAGCTTAATGTCTCCATTCATAAGGGAGATCGGTAGATAATTCTTAGCCTCGAGAGGGTCCCTGCCCTCTTTGGGAAAGAGGACTAGATCCGCCCTGTTAAGCTCTGGGGGCATCGAGTCACCATCAAGAATTGAATTGAATAGTTTACAGAGAAAGGGGGATAATTGGGCCGTAAACTTTTTGTAATATGAGATTGTGAACCCGTCCGGCCCAGGGGCTTTGCCCGTCTTAAGGTTCTTAATGGCCGTTTGAACTTCCTCCTCTGTGATATTCGAGTTAAGTTTGCTTAAATTTTGGTCTGACACCGATGGGAAGTCCAAATATGACTGTATGGCTTCTGCACTGGGATAATGTCCCTTCCATGCGTCCACCAGTCCCAACCCGTCCAGACATTTATTAATTTGTTTTATTTTGTTGAAGAAGCGCCCATTCGTTAAACTATTAGATCTGTCCAATGTGTGATCAAGAGTTAGGTTGAAGTCACCCCCCACTATTGGCCTGTGTTTCTAGAATCCTCAAGATCCTTAACAAAATTTTATGAGGGGATGTGCTGGGAGCGTATATGGAGACTAGAGTTATGGGCTGGCCATTTACAGAGCCGTTTAGGATAATATAGTGTCCCTCCTTATCTACCTTTTTTGATTCCAAAATGAAGGGGAACTCTCGGTGGATGAATATTGAGGTGCCTGCTTTCCTAGTAGGTTGTGTCGCTGAGAAAAATACTGCGTAGACTTTGTGTAAGTAGCTAGGGACATGGTTACGGGAGAAGTGGGTCTCTTGCAAGAAGAGCACTGATGGCTTAATCTCTTTATAGTAAAGGAAAGCCTTCCTCCTCTTGAATTGGGAATTGAAGCCTTGTACATTATGCATCACAAATGTATACTCTACACTATCCATGACCGTGTTGAAGTGAGGAGTGCTCATCAGCTGCTGACTCACCCATCCCTGGATTCAGGCCCCGCGGGGCGGGGCGACCAGACGGAGCCTGTAACCTTAGCTTGTGAGCCCGAGCATGTTGAGGTAGAGTGGATTGGAGATATTTCCCGCCAGGAGTAGGTGAGACAAGAACAAAGGAAGGAGAGAACAGTAATAATAACGTTAAACTTTCAGTTTTTACATAGGATGCCAAGAAACAAAAGAGTAAACAACTTAATCAACATGATAAACATAACCTCCCTAGCCACCTAACTGCAGTGGCGGATTCAGGGGTGGAGGTTTGGCTGACCATACCTCCAAACTACCCTCAAAGGGAGGGGTACTAGAAACAGTTAGAGTATGTGTCGGGGAAGGGGGGAGAATAAGACCCATAGGGCCTCGCTATGAGGACTGGTGCTGGCCTGGCTAATGACCACTTGTAGTGCCGGGGTAGAGAAGCCTAGTACATTTCCCGTGAGGTCCCTTTAGTACCTGGCACATTCTTCATTCTAGACCTAGTCCTAGTGCACCGATTAGGGCTATGGAAAATAGAAAACACAGAAACAAACAAACAAAGTAAACAGTTCACTGTCAGCAGCCGTCCAGAGGAAGATGTGAGTGCAAAAAGCGTTCCAGGACTCCCAAAAAACAGTCTCAAGTAGGGTCTGCCAAAGCGGAGGGGCTCTGCCAGGATGGTCCGCCCTGTGAGGGGCGCAGAGAGAGATTTTCTCCCCTTGAAGAGGGCTCCTTTGCCTGTTTAACGCGGATTACTTCCCGCCATTGCTTGGTAGGAAGTGTCATCGGCATATTAGCCTGAGCCTCGCTCGATTCCTCTGCGGGCAACAAGTGGAGGCGTTTGAGAAGCTCTTGGCACTCCTCCCGTGAGCCGGCTGAATAAGAGGAACTATTATGTTGAAACAACAAGGCAAATGGGAAGTTCCATCTATATTGTATTTTATGTCTGATCAGAACCTCCAATGCTGGCTTCATCTCTCTCCGTCTGGCCAAAGTGATGGGAGACAGATCCGAGTAGATTTGGAGCTACGAGTTGTCTGGGCCCTTAATGACTGCCATCTTCCTGGAGGCCGATAAGATGAGGTCCCTTGACTTTTGCCTCAGAAATCTAATTATCACATCCTTTGGCAAGTTCTGGTTCTTTGAGGCTCCTAGTGCTCTGTGGGCCCTTTCCATCTCCCAGATCGACTCCGAGACGTCCGGTAAGATGCTGCCGATGGTTGCTTTCAAGTACTGCATCAGGTCCTGGACTGCTCTAGGTACACCCCTAATTCTCAGGTTGTGACATCTGGAGCGATTTTCCAGGTCCTCAAATTTTTCTTCGAGGATAGAAATGCGTGTTGAGTTCTGACCGATCTCAGCCCTGTCTCTCTCTTGCGCTTCCACTATGTGGTCTGTGGATTCTTCGAGTAGGTGGGTTCTCTGCCCTAGGTCACCAATGTCCTTTTTAAGAGAGTCTACTGTTTTTGTGAGGTGGGCCAAAAACATTTCCTCAATCATTGCCAATGATTCGGGCGAGAGATGCATGTGTTGCTGTGGTAGGGCCACTGGCTGCCCCTCAGAGTCAGAGTTTTCGGACGGTTCTGAGTGAGAAGCATGGGGCGGGCTAGAGCTTGCTCCTGGAAGTCCAAAGTGGTCCATTATAATGCGTTTGGCCTGCGCGCCCTTCTTATTTTTCCCCATCTTCATGCTTGCACCCCCAAGAACCCGGATGTGCTTGAAAGACTCGGTCTGAGAGATGGAATGGGCTGGATCGTCTATCAGGGGCCCTGGATTATATCCTCTCGCCCAGCTTGGTCTGGTAATATATGCTCACCACATCAACATTCCCCCCAGGCTAGCGTGGGCCCCCCCCCCCCCCCCGGGACGTCTTGTCGATCTTAGGGAGACATGGTTAGTATAGTCAGTTTGCTGTATATGCCCCTGGGCAGGGACTCCAGCCGGGGGGAATGTCGGTCTCCCACGCCCCAACTTGCCTAATCAGGCTATGCCAAAAGCCGGGTGCTGGGCAGAGATTGTAGGTAGCTCTTTATAGGACAAAGTTCTTTCAGCACAAGGTTCCAGCAGCTTGTAGCTGATGCACTAATTTTGTGTAAAAGTTATAAACTTGTTGCAGATGAAAGAGAGAATGTGAGATAAGCCAAAGCTCACATAAATATATATTCTGTATGCTGTTGACGCTGGGTATAAGGGTGTTGTTGTTGTATATTGTGCCCACAGGTCACATGGATTCATGTGCTTATGTGCCTGCACTAATGGAGGAGGAGGAGGGAAAATGGCCGCTCCAGCCCCTTTCTTCCCTAGCCCTTCTGTACTCACTGAGTCCCTTGGGGATGCAGTCAGGCCAGCCGCCGTCAGGGTGCCTTTTATTCTTCTTTACCACCTCATATGGTTTGGTAGCCCTGGGATGTGGCAGCTGTAGGTCCGATTCAGCACACAGGCCGCATGGCTGAGCCAAGATGGTGGCCGTCCTATCACTGGCTGGCTCTCTTCTGCTGCCTCTCTAGCTTGCTCTGTAGCTGCTGCTTCAGGGCTCTTCCAGGCTTACCCCACCACCTCCAGATGTCTCCTGAGGGGCCCCGGGGTCTTTACGGAGCGCTGGTCCTCTTATTTAGGCTGTTTGCCACCTCCAAGATGGCCTCCAAGCTTGGCCCCCCTCGCCACCTCCAAGATGGAGGCCGTGCGCTCGCGGGCTTTGCTGCCTTTCTCCTCCTTCTCTGCGCCGAGTGCGGGTCGGCAGCCTCAGCAGCACAGAGGCTGTTGCTCCCGGTGCCCTCGGCTCACCCCCGCTGCTCTCCGAGGCCCTGGGCTCCCTGGGGAAGGGCACCACTGCCTGTGGCGTAGGGGAGTCTCTCCCTCCCCTCTTGGCAGGGCTCCGGAACTCCGGGTGTACAGCCGGGGGGTCCAGTAGGGGACCCGGATCACCCCCTCCTCTATCCCCAGCTCTCACCTGGGCTGCTTGTGAGTTTTTTCCCCTGTTTAGGGCGCTTTATCTGCCCAAATACGGCCTTAATGGCAGGAGCACCCTCTGTGCACGTCTGGCACAGTCAGACACCAGCTCCACCCCCCCATTTATTGTGTTTTTAATGTTTTCAGCTGCGCGCGGTTCAAGCCGCTAAGGTCGTAATTTTGCGAGTTCGTAATGTTTTTTTTTCTAAGTCCCGCGTCTCGTATTTTTTTTAGGCTAAGTCCGTAAATTTTTTGTTGTAAGAGCGTATTTTGGTGCTTGTGTGTGTGTTTGTAACCGCTTGTAAGGTGCCGTAGAGCCTCCACCTCCGCAAATGCGGCCCCTCGCTTCTAGAGGGTCCGCATTTGCGGCCTGCAATGAGCCTTCGGCTGACGTTGGAGCCTCCACCTTCCGTAAATGTGGCCCCTTTGCGGACCAAACTGCGTCCCTCGCTTAGTGTGACGACGATTCGTAGTTTGACAACTATTATATGTGATTCTGTGCTCATATTCCCTACAACAGTCTGACTTTATTCAATAATGTAACCATTTGACTCTGCCGATCACATATTATAATTGTCCAACTACGATTCGTCGTCACGCTGTGTTGCGTGGTGCGTACGACTTAGCGATGAGCGCTGCAGGCGCTCATTGCCGGCGAGCCTCGCATAGCGAGCCTATAACTCATAGCACTTAGGCAATGAGGCAATGAGCGTCGCAGGCGCTCATTGCTGGCCAGCCTCGCATAGCTAGGCCAGCCCTTAAACACACACTTAGGCAATGAGGCAATGAGCGCCGCAGGCACTCATTGCTGGCGAGCCTCGCGTAGCTAGGCGAGCCGTTAAACACGTCACACGCACAACTTAGAAAAAAAAAAACACCTCGGAACCAACCTTAACGTAACAAACACCCACACGCACTAAGAATCCGACTATAATGTAACAAACACCCACACGCACTAAGAATCCGACTATAACGGCCGACACGCGCACAACTAAAAACAGTGAAAACACACCAAATACTCACACAAACTACATAAAAAAGTTTACCCATAGCAAGGGGGGGCACCCAGGACCTCTGAAAGTGAAGTTACACCTCCATTTAAGTCCAAATTCCCGAGTTCAGACACACGAAAATCTGCTAAGCGAGAGAAAAAATGGCCGCCGAAAAAAATGAAAACGAGGCTCCCAGCCCAGCCACGTACAAATTAGCCAAGAAGGGATCCGAGATAAGCTCGGAAACCCGCATTAACCCCAGGGGATCCGAGATAAGCTCGGAGCCCTGCATTAACCCCACATTAACCATCGCAGAGGGGGTCCCGATTACACGCGATCGGGGATCCCCGCTGCAATCAAAATTCCCATGTTACAGGTCCTTAAAGGACCCGTTGTAAAAGAAAAGAAATATACACTGTCACCCTGTCAATCACGGGGGTCAATACAGACCCCCATAAAACCCTCATCAACCCTGTCACTCATGGGGGTCAGTATAGACCCCCATAAGCCCTTCATTAACCCTGTCACTCAAGGGGGTCAATACAGACCCCCATAAACCCATCATTAACACTGTCACTCATGGGGGTCAATAGAGACCCCCATAAGCCCTTCATTAAGCCTGTCACTCATGGGGGTCAATACAGACCCCCATAAGCCCTTCATTAACCCTGTCACTCATGGGGGTCAATACAGACCCCCATAAGCCTCTATTTAACCCCATCAGTCCCATAAGGGTATATTAACACCATTATGGGCCTGTTATAACACTACATTAACCACATAAGTGCCATGATGGTCCTCAAGGACCATCATGACACTAAGTATAAACACTATACTGAACTATACTGCACTATACTGCACTATACTGCACTCCCAATAAAACATTAAATATCAACTAAACACCCTCTACACTAAACTATTAACATCTACACTACCTACCCCCTATTAACCCCCACCACTCTAATTACAGAAAATAAAAAAGCCTATAGTCACACACAAAAAAAAACTACATTACATGAAATAAAAAACCTAACTCACAAAAAAAAAAAAACTACATTACATAAAATAAAAAAACTTAAGTCACAAAAAAGAAAAAAAAGGAACATTACAGAAAAAAAAACATTACAACCCCCCCCTCACTACAGAAAAAAAAAAATACACACCTGAAAAGGAAATACATATAATACAAATACATACAATACAAATACATACAATTACAATACAATTACATACAATTACAATACAATACACCACTATCTAATATACATCACACAATCTATCTAAATAAATAGCATAATCTAATATACATCCTATCTATATAATAATACATCCCCAATCTATCTAAATAAATAGCATAATCTAATATACATCCTATCTATATAATAATACATCCCCAATCTATCTAAATAAATAGCATAATCTAATATACATCCTATCTATATAATAATACATTCCCAATCTATCTAAATAAATAACACAATTTAATAAACAATATATCCTATTCTATCTATATAAAACACATACCCCTAGCTAACATACAATAAATGCTATCTTATATATTAACTAATCTAAGTCTAAGCTAAAATAAAAAAATTAAGACCACTTACCTTTGCAGATATCCATTGGGATCAGCCACCTACGAAAAACAAAAAAATTAGTGCAACACGTTTACAGTTCTAAAATAAACATTCTATACATTATATACATTCTATACATTATATACATTCTAAATATTCTACTCACCTTTCCGGTATGTCCCTTCCGGCATTCTTTTAATCCTTCTCCGGCTCGGCACCTGTTAAAAAAAACACAACATTAATAGACATACATCAAATTAAAATAAACATAACCTACATTATACTTACCTCCCCGCGATGTCCCCTGCCTCCTCCGGATCCTCTTCTGCCACTCCCTGTAAAAAAAAAAAATATATATATATATATATACTTACATCCGCACTCCCGGACATCCCCGACGCTAATGAAGATCCAGGAGACTTTTCTGGAAGAAAATAAGCAATGGCGCCTTCTGATTGGTTGAAAACGCTGTCTATCAAATTCACCCAATCAGGAGGCGCCAATGTGTGAGTCAATCAGAAAGGGATACACCCTAAAATCCCACTCTGATTGAATAATGCACCTGTCAATCTTTATTTAAACCAATTACAAGGCACAGATGCCTTCAGCCAATCACAATGGAATACACCCCCACAGGGTGATTGGTTGGAGCCTCTGCGCATTCTGATTGGTTGCACTGACAATAGCCAATCACAATGGAATACACCTTCACGTACTGATTAGTGAAGGATTTGCGCATTCTCATTGGCTACTGGTAATATCAATCAATATTACAGGCAATGGGAAGGCGCAGATGTCTTCACCAATCAGTACGTGGGGGTATATTCCATTGTGATTGGCTGATGGCAATAAAGCCTTAGGATTGGTTCAAATAAAGATGGACAGGTGTGTTATCCAATCACCGTTGTATTTTGGGGTGTATACTTTTTTCATTGGTTCACAAATGGGGTCTTCTCATTGGCTGAATTTGATAGACAGCCTTTTCAGCCAATCAGAAGCCGCCATTGCCAATTTTATTCTGGAACACTCCATAGGAAGGTCATTAGCATCAGAGACATCCGCCAGGGCGGATGTGTGTCGTTTTTTGTTTTTTTTAAAGGCATGGATGCTTCCGGTGAAGACGAGGTGGCCGGAGACATCACGGAAAGGTAAGTATAATGTAGATTGTGTTTATTTAACTTTGCTTTATGTTTACTAATGTAATGTTTTTTTTTACAGGAGTACCGCCGAACAAGACGCAAAGATGGACGACGGAACATGGAGGACGGAACATGGAGGACGTGACATGCTGGGACGTGACATGCTGGAAAGGTGAGTATAATATTTAGAATATTTAGAATATTTAGAATGTTTAGAATGTTTAGGTATTTCATGTAAACGTGTTGTATTAATTTTTTTAATCTTTTTTACCGTAGGTTGCTGATTTGAAGAAACATCTCAAAGGTAAGTGGTCTTAATTATTTTATTTTAGCTTACAATTTGGGTAGCTATATATATATATATAGATAGCATGTATTGTATATTAGATAGATAGATAGATAGGGGGATGTATTATTAGATAGTATTGTATATTATATAGTGGGATGTATATTACATTATATAGTGGCATGTATATTAGATAGTGGCATGTATAATAGATAGTGGCATGTATATTACATAGTGGCATGTATATTAGATAGGGGTGTATTGTATTTTATTCAATTGTATTGTATTTTATTTAATTGTATTGTATTGTATTCTATTTTATTTAATTGTGTTGTATTGTATTATATGTATGTATTATATGTATTTCATTTACAGGTGTGTAATTTTTTTTTTTAAATTGTAGTGGGGGGGTTGTAATGTATTTTTTTATTTTCTGTAATGTTCCTTTTTTTTGTGACTTAGGTTTTTTTTTGTTCTGTTATGTAAATTTTTTATTTTTGCTGATTTTAATTTTTCTTATTTTATGTAATGTAGATTTCTGCTTTTTGAGGAATTTAGTTACCTGAGGCTGTGTGCTCACATTGTGTGACAAACAGCATTTCAACACTTTCTTTTATTGACCGTAATTTTTTGACTGGCAAGTCGCTAGAAAGGAATATTTGCCGATCAGGCTCACAATCAAGCAATCTAGCAATCTATAAAATGCATTAGATCATCTGTTTTAGTCAATGTGGGTTTCATGATATATATTAACCCCTTGAGTCCCAGGATCAACATTAGTCAGAAATAACATTTAAAAATTGCATTAGATCATCTGTTTTAGTCAATGTGGGTTTCATGATATATATTAACCCCTTGAGTCCCAGGATCAACATTAGTCAGAAATAACATTTAAAAACAAATTTTGTAACTGCATATTTGTTTGAGGCTGTTTTGCAATTAATTATATTGTCTTTCCATGCCTTACCGTGCTGTTATAGTACAGTTTTGTGTGTTTAATTGCTGTTATATCTTTAGTAGGGGTTTGCAAAAGCCCTTGTGAGTCCTATTTAGTACTGTTAATATTTTTACAAGAAAAGTGATAGTTTTTTTTGGCTGAGGGTCAGACTATATTTGCAAGCTGGAGCTATGGATCTAATAGAGTAGCGATTTTGTGTAACTTTAATTATTTAGAGCTCATAATATGCGAGCTGTACTAAAACAAATGGAGTTCTAAGGCCGGTTTGCAGGTTTGGGCAGGTAACTCGTAATTGGATTGTGAATAGATAATAAAATATGTGGAAATATTAAGAGCAGTTTTAAGAGTGTATAAATTTACAATTGTCAAATAGAATAGGGTCCATAGTGCTATTGTTTACTTGTTTGTGTAGTATAAAGAACACGGAGACTGAAGATGATCATTTTAAAACACATGAGAAGATATTTAGATTATTTTTTGGCAAGTTGAAGACATCTGAGTGGAGTTTAGGAGCAGCAGATAAGTGAAATGAAAATATCAGTGGTAAGTCTAAAAAAAATTCTCACAATATAAAAGCTTTTTCATAAAAAATAACCAAGATAGAAATGTTCATTATTTTAACCACTGTAAGCAAGTCTCAGGCACATCATTTTGTTATACCACATTGATCATTTAAATTAAAGGAAGGGTGGGGATCCATAAAATAGCACAATATTCTCAAGCAAAGAAACCCCTGAACAGGAAGAGGTTTAGCCCATTATCAGTTGTGACATAGCTCAACCAGAAATAAATAAGCAATTATGCAGTAAGAGTACTTGGAGGCTGTACAAGCCATTCGTGAGTCCAGTTTGATCATTGATCTCAATCCATGATTTTATTTTTAAATGAGTGGGGGGGGGGGGGGGGGAAGCTCCTTCAACATTGTTTACTCTAGTGTAAATTACATTTAAATATTTAAATGTTAGCTGAAGGGGATAAAAAGCTAAAATGGGAATTATAAATGTAATGCATTCAACATCTGTTTACTGAGAAGAAAGTTGTACAGGATATCCTAGATAGGGACAAGTGGATTACATGCAAAGATGTTTAGAGAAAATAGAGGTGTAATCTCAAAGCAGTTTTAGACAATAAATCACTACCGACAAGCATGTAACTAGTTTGGGAAAGTGTTCATGTAATATAACTTTGTGAAAATTAAAGAATCTTTAAACTATATGCCAGCAAAGGGAAAGTATTAGTGAATAACATGAAAAAGGGGAGTTATTGAATGAGTTTACAGTTGAGAGAATACAAATACAGTAAAATCACGGTTATCCGGTACCCAACTAACCAGGACTCACAAGCAACCGGCACTGGCATCAATTCCCAATATAAAAAAAAACTCCTGTTATACTGGCATAACCGGCACTGTCCAGAGTTCGAGCTTGCATAAAAAAAAATGCTAACTTTTTTTCTAATATTTTTTTTGGGGACCTAAATGGCTCAGTTTAGGTGCTAATGCCTTTTTAAAGGCATTTTGAGAGCTTTTGGGGTGTTCAAGGATAATTTAGACCCTTAAATTCGGGGACTCCCCATTAACAGGCAACTACAGTTATGCGGCAATAGGGAGTACCCGTGGGTGCTGAATAACAGGGGTTTTACTGTACTGAATAAAAAATAAAAAATAAAGTTTAACATAAGGTAGAGCAGAAGCTATACCACATTGCTCATCATAGAGGACACTAGAGTTTGTGAATTAATATTTTATATAGAATATGCATAAAAGAAATAGTTTGCTTCTGGGGAGAAAAGCTACGGCAAGTCTGGACAAGCTATTGAAAAAATTAAGATATTATACTATCAACAAATGTTTACATTATTAGAACTATGGTATTCCCAGTAGTAACACATAGACGTGAGAGTTGGACCATAAAGGCTGAGCTATATATAATGCCTTTATTGATGCCTTTGAATTGTGTTGCTAGGAAAAACTGCTTAAAGTCCCTTGGACTGCAAGAAAATTCAATGAATTCCAACTGTTGAAGAAAGGGGCAGAGGAGATGTATAGATGAGGTCATTGAAAGAATGAATATGAACCTGAGAGAGTGCAGAGGGGCCATGGCTGACATATGTGCCTGGCGTACTGTGATCGGTAGAGTCACTGAGAATCTGACACAACTGAACAACAATAGCTCTAATAAAGCTATTTATGTTTTTACATATTTACTGTATTTGCATGTAATACACATTTTTACTACTATGCTGTGTGATAAACTATTCTCTGCTGTGGCATAATATTCTCTTTGCAGGATATGGTTTGATTAAGTAGTAAATGATTGGCATACTTTTCCCCTATAGACAGGGTGGTTAGAAATAAATGTCCAAGTATTTTGAAACCAGTATTCTCCTTCCCTGAAAGCGCTCAATTTAAACAACAAATATTCATGAAATGTGGACAATCTTCTCGTCCAAAGACCCAATCCTTGGCCTCAAGAAAAGAGGACTAATAATCTAATTGGTGCCACCCCTGGAGTGGTAGATTGTCACGATCTGCTTCTTCAAGGGGGATTGATATGAACCTAGTTCAAACCTACCCCAGCAGAATCATGTAGTTTCTGTTCTCTGTGGCACAAAAGATGGCTTCTGAAGAGGTCAAGGCCCAAAAGGTACAGGCAGAGAATACTGGATCCAGGTTACTTAGTGGCCCATGGCAAGACCACTCCCCAAATCAGGATACACCACACAGAAATAGTCTCACACCTTGTTTATGTGAAAACTATCTCTCAACCTTTTGAATGATCAAAACAACATATTTATACTCTCCAATACCACACCCTTGTGTACATTTGTGTATGTGTGATGTCAGACCATCTGGCTTGCAACCTTGGGCTATCAAAGCTCTTAAGATCAAATTCACTAGATAGCTAGTGAACAAACCTTTATGCTAAACTCAATTGTTTGCTTAGGATAACTTGAAGTACTTGCATCTGCAAGGTCTGTATGTGTGAGTGTGCAATGATCTGCAGCTAACTTATATGCAGAGCATTTCTACCAATTCCACATATGTTCTACATAACATTTTCCATCTTATACTATATTATAACTAGGCTACATAATAACCATGTACAGGCAACATATAACCACACAATAACACATAATCCCATGTCATGCTCCCTTGGACATATTCATAAATTGCTGACAATATGAGTCCTTAAACAATTAAATCACTTCTCCCCCTTCCTTTCTAGTATAGCATAGAGGATCATCCTGAGGGATAATTCTCTAGCTATACTGCTTTTACTTGTCCTCCTGTCTGGAAAGTCTATCCATGTGATAGCCTCAGTGGCTCTCTGGTTACCCTGCCTCCCCCTGTCCAGGGCGAATACTTACTCCTTCCCAGTGGCCTAGTGACTTTCCCAAGCCCCTGGGGAGTCTTATAAGACAACTGCCATGGAGGACCCTTCAAGGTAGTCCAGGGGAAACAGTACATCCCAGCTAGTAAGTCCAGCATAAACTTGGGAGGATCCTTACCCAGGAAAGCCCTCTCCTTCCAGGCTAGGGAGACCTCCTGTCCTGACGATTCTGGATCAGCACTCAGTCCCATGGGTAAAATTGAAGAGTACAAGGTTCCCTTTGTCAGGCCTGAGCTTTCTCCTGAATAAACTGGGATGCTGGAGTTGCAACATGGGCTAGTGACATTCACTGGTGGTATCCATGCTGGATTAATGGGCAGTTCTGATACAAGCCATTGTGGTTCAGTAGCCAACCTCTCTCCCACCAAGCCTGGCCAATGGCCCCTTCTTTCCAGGGTTACAGATACACAGCCAGTGTCTTTGGGCAGCTGCAGGGTAGTCATTGTAGGGAGACCAGGAGACAAATCACAATCTGGGGTACCCTCTGGCTCTTTGGTCTCTGGATCCTCAGATGGAACCTCCTGACTCTCTCCATCTGAGACTGCCTGGTGTGTAGTTATAGGCAGCCCTTGAGAAGCAGCTACTACCGCCTCTTGTTCAGGCTGAAGAACTGGGCTACTTTCTGTTTCTGCTCCAGAGTCTGTGGCTGGCTCCTGGACAATGGTCATCCAAGGAACCTCTCCACTATTTCCACAGTCAATTGGTAGGGCCCAGTGCTCATTAGGTTCTTCTCTTACTCTAGGAGCAGAGTAGCTTTTCCCCAGTTCTTCCCCTGGGCCTGGCACTGCTGTGGTTTGGCCCTGTCCCTATTCATCTAACTGGGTGAGACTTAGCCCCCTAAAGATAGGGACCAGTTCTTCCTCTTCCCAGTCAACCACATGGATGCTGGCATCTTTGTTAATGTGAGAATCATGGATATCAAAATTCTCCCCACAGTCCATACATTTATTTTCTGACCCAGCCTTGGCAATATTTAGCTGGGCCTCTGTAGTACCTGTTAGGTGGTTCTGTTCCATGCCTGACTGACATGAGCCCTCCCAGCTGGGTGGCCAACAACCATCCAGGGATGCTTCATCCAGTAAGTCTATATAATCCACCTCCAGCTGTAGCTCCTGCTGGAACAAAGGCCAAAGTAGGTTAGCTGTCTGAGAGCCTGTCTCCAGTCCCAGCATGTGATAGCGCTTGGCAAACAGACACAGCTGTCTTTTCTCAATCCCCAAGCCACAGGCTGGATCCCCATGTACTATGTCCCAAAGTGCCTTTTCCGGCCCCAATGAAAAATGATGAGGTATCCCAACAGGTCCCACCCAAAAAGTATATTGCTCTTCCAGGGCAACCTCCTCACATACTAATTCTTCCAGCCATTCCCTTAGCTCGTGACCTGGCCATAGTCCCAGGAATGCCATCCATTTATTTAGAAGGCCCATTCCTCTACAGTCCTTTCCAGTCACCAGAACATTCTCTGTCTCTACTGGGGATAAGCATTTCCCCTCCACAGGAGCTGAGACAGGGCCATTGCTTACCCTTCTCCACTTCCCCTGTACCTCCTGTGTGATCTGTATCCGGAGTTCCCTCCGCTGATCCTTGGTTAAACCTGCAGGCATTATCTCCATCCATCTTTGGTACCGTCTGAACACTTCCTCCTCCTCTGCTGCAGACATCTCTTCATAAGCTGCCATCCTTCTGTGTTTTATACAGAGATCCCACCACTGCCAGCCAAATGTCACAATCTACTTCTTCAAGGGAGATTGATATGAATCTAGTTCAAAGCTACCCCAGCAGAATCATGTAGTTCCTGTTATCTGTGGCACAAAAGATGGCTTCTGAAGAGGTCAAGGCCCAAAAGGTACAGGCAGAGAATACTGGATCCAGGTTACTTAGTGGCCCATGGCAAGACCACTCCCCAAGTCAGGATACACCACGCAGAAATAGCCTCACACCTTGTTTATGTGAAAACTATCTCTCAACCTTTTGAATGATCAAAACAACATATTTATACTCTCCAATACCACACCCTTGTGTACATTTGTGTATGTGTGATGTCAGACCATCTGGCTTGTAACCTTGGGCTATCAAAGCTCTTAAGATCAAATTCACTAGATAGCTAGTGAACAAACCTTTATGCTAAACGCAAGTGTTTGCTTAGGATTACTTGAAGTACTTGCATCTGCAAGGTCTGTATGTGTGAGTGTGCAATGATCTGCAGCTAACTTCTATGCAGAGCATTTCTACCAATTCCACATATGTTCTACATAACATTTTCCCTCTTATACTATATTATAACTAGGCTACATAATAACCATGTACAGGCAACATATAACCACACAATAACACATAATCCCAATGTAACAATGTCATGCTCCCTTGGACATATTCATAAATTGCTGACAATATGAGTCCTTAAACAATTAAATCATGACATAGATCTTACTTACATTTGTTAGTCAATGAGCAGTAACAAAGTTGTATTAGTTATACTTGTCTGCCAATTAGATCTACAAACTAAAGTATGGTCTGTGAACTTCCTATGTGCTTAAAATTAAATTACCTAGGGTATTTGATATGTCATAGTATGTTTTCGTTTTTTAAATAAAGGTCTTAGAGCACAAAAATATATTCAGAATAGTAATTGCTCTAGGCAGCTTGCCCTCTTTCTAGCAAAGATATCTAAAGGCTAAAGAATGTTCTCTGCATATCCTGTTAGTTTCAATGAAGTCACCCATTTTTGTGTTTGCTGTTTTTACAACCATTGCTAGAGTCTATATTATGTAGGTTATGTGGAAGTGATCTGCTAATGAATATATGCCTGAGGTTCAGCGGTTTCCCCAAAATGCAATGATTGGCGATATGGAGTGTATTTCTCAGAATGGGTCACTTCCTCTACAATTAAATAGGAAGTAGTTTAGTCTAGTGTATGTGTCGCTTAAGGGGTACAGAAGTTATACAAAATGTAACTTTGTCAACCACAAGTATACATTTTCAATGTAGATTTTTTTGTTATTTTCAAAAAGTAAAAGGCTACTGTGCAATGAAACAATATACTTGTTTGAAAACTTAGGGTCCCGTTTCAAATGGATTTGTGGCTGAGCATAAAGGCCTCACCATGACTGTGGGAGCTTTTTTTGAGCAAGCTACATATCCATTGCAATCCAAATTGCTAAAATCACCACAGTTAACTGGGGACCACACACCAGAGATGTCTGGATGAGCTACAGTCCCCACCAAGGCTGCTGAAGGATACACTGAGCTGTCAGCTTAGTAGTCTCTGCAGCGGTGCTGCAGTAGAAACCCATCTTATCTATCTACATAAACTCCTTCCGATGGCAGGGAACAGGTTAAAAAAATAAGAGATCGACATGCTTACCCGATCCCCAGTAAAACCTTTCTTTTGAGAATCCCATGACACCTAATCATTAACCCCATGCCACGGAGGTCCTTAAAGGACCTCTGTGGCACCTAAATATTAATCCCAACCAATTTTGTGTGCCACAGTTGTCCAATGCATCTACATACCAACCAAGCCATGGTGGTATTCCATGGCACGAATTCTATTTCCTGCTGGCATGGAATTCCTTAAAGGACTTCCATAGCATCTGGTATAAGCCTGGAAGGACCTCCATGGCACCTACGATTATTAGGAAGGGATTTTGTTTTAATCAATCAGAATGCTCAGATTGATAAGGTCCGTCAATCGGACTATTCTGATTAGTTAAAATAAATGTTCCCTTTTCAATCTATCTGAATAGATCTAAAAGATAAAAATATGATGCTTAAGTTTATCAGTCAAAATGTTCAGGGATTGAATTTGGAATTTAAATGGCATGCAAATATGAGGAGCTTTCAAAGGGAGAAAGCAGACATCATATGTCTCCCAGAAATGCATTGGCAAGATAAGAAAATACCAAACTATAATAATAGATTATTTACTACTACATATAATGCTGCATATAAGAAAAAAGCCTATGGAGTATCTATTTTTTAATAGAGATTTAAAAATCACTGAGCAGTTTGCAGAACTTAACCAAGAAGGCAGATACTTAATCTGGATAGGTTCAATTAACAACCAGATATACTCTATTATGAATGTATATGCACCAAACAAAGGCCAAATCCGATTCCTGAATCAAAAATGAAAGCATTTATGAATCTTGTTCAAGGTAAAATCATTATTTGTGGTGATCTACAGTAAATATGATCTTAAACCACGAGCTAAATCGGAAATCTAATAGCAATTCCACTTTTGTCTCACAATCTTAAAGGTCAATTAAGAAACTAAATAATAGTCTTTTAAGATATGATTTATATGATTCGTGGAGAGTATTTCATCCTAAAGATAAGGATTTTTCCTTCTTTTCACATAGGCATCAGGTATACACAGGGATTGATTATTTCCTTCTTGATTCCAGTTTCTTAAATAATACCTTAAAGGTTGAAATTGGCCCAATATCGCTATCTGATCATGCAATGATGATATTGACGCTAAAATAAAATCAATATCAGTCAACTGGCAGATCTTGGAAATTAAATTATTATTTAATTGAAGATAATAAAGACAAAACTTGATTAAAAGACCAGATTTTTAATTTTTTTGAACTTAATAGGAACTCTGTTCCCTCTAAGGCCCTGATGTGAAATACTCATAAGGCTTACAATAGAGGGATCCTCATAAAATGGCAAAAAAGAAAAGCAGAGGACTACCTTTGAGGAATTTATATAAAAAACTGAGCTCCCTAGAGAGATCTAATAAAGACAACTCGAATAACTTTAATACTAAATAAATAAAAGATACACAACTTCAGATTAAAAGGATTATTCAAAAAAGAGTAGACAAATCTATTTGGTCAATTCAACAGTAATGATATAACTTCGGTAGTAAGCCAAGCAGAATGCTAGCCAATAAACTAAATAGAAAATTACATAATTAAAAATAGAATTGAGCTTATTAGGCACAATCAAGTTAATTACTCTAAACTACTCTAAACCAGAGGATGTAAGTTCTCATTAAACCATAAATAAAAGAGATTCAAAAATTCATAGACCACGTCACATTGGGTCAAGATGGAAGATGCAGCTAACAGGGCAGGGCGGCAGCTAACAGGGCAATGGTGGCAGTTCCCAGGGAGTAGCCACGCAGAGCACACTGAATGGATGGTGCTCCTGCTCAGACCCTTGAGTGGTGTAAATAGAGTTCCTACCAAATGAACCCATATCACCCGCAATGACCCTGCACCCTAAGAGAAGACATAAGGACCTTCCTGCTATGTGCAGTAAACTGCAGTCTTGATATACTATGTGAGAGAGCCAATATCACAGCAGCTGAACCAGGAAATGCTGAAACACTGCAGAAGCAGAGAGACACCAGAAGCTGGGGCGGGAGTGAGAGCAGCAGAGAGTGTACACAGTGATTGGAGTCCCTGATTCAGGGTCACAAATACAGCTCTCTACCCAGCATTAACCTTTTTCCAGCATAGAAGAATATCTCATCAGCTCTACAAAGAACATTATGAGGAGGTCACAGTGTGTAAAAGGCTGTTTCAGCCACTTCGTGAACTGGTACAGGGCTGGGGTGTAACAGAGAGTGCCGTGTAAATGGAGGATGGAATTTCTAAGACAGGAATTAAGTTAAAATGGATCCTTCTTTTGCACGGTTTTAGGCCCAGGAAAATATAGACCCTTTTCAGATACTGAAACTATCCTTAGCAAACTTCCTAAATTGAACTAAAAGGTGATATAACTCTGTACAAATATAGTGGATGAATCATGGTAGGTATATGCCATCTACTGTAAGGTACAGAAATGATTCATGATTTCTACAGAACTTTTGACCATATTTTTCCTGAAGAAACATTATGAAGAGAATATAATGGTGTTAAACTCATCCTTTTGGAAAGTAGAACAATAAATAACATAAAGATCAGGCTATGGTGAAGCTTTAATTCCTCTTAATCTGATAATCTGTCAGTCAATACACTCAAGCTTTAAGCTATATGTGTTTGGACTTGGAGGCACAATGTGTTGAAGCTGATATGCTACAGATAGGATGCCTTAATCTCTGGGACATTTAACTCCAAAAGAGGTGCTGGAACTGTTCTGAACAACGGTCTTAAATAAACACTGTTACATCACCAGTAGAAGATATGTGCCTTTTTTAGACCTTCAGTCAAAGGCCATTCTCTGAGGAAATTTCATGTTCTGCAGTTCTGGACTTAATGTTTGTCTTGCTGGGTTCTAGACCCTAGGGATTATTAGGAACAACAATATCTCCCTGGTATGGCTGGTAAAAATCGTTAGTGTTGGACCCTGTGTAAAGGGCTATATTTCCTAGGAGAGGGGTGAAGGAGGAGACAGGGAAGGGAGAGGAAAGGGGAGGGAAAGAGAAGATAGGAATAAAATATAAACTCAATATATTGGGTACATAGAGTTCCTTGTTTCTCTTTCTCTCTCCTTCTTTTCCTTTTTTTTTTTTTTTTTAATTCTGACGATATTTAGAAGATGAACAAGAGACAGGGACGAGCAGGTAAGAGTAAAATAAAAGATGAGAAAAACCAACAAAACCCTAGATTGTCAAGAAATATTTTTTACCCCCTAATAGAATGAATACAACAGAAAAAACATTTACTGAAGTGAGTTCGGAAGTTAATTTAGATTTGTCAATGGCCCAACTCTTGGCTAATGAGAGCTTTAGATCTGATGATTCCACTAGGGAATCATTAGCAGAGGAAGAGAACGTGACTATACCAGTTCTGAAAAATCTCTGTCAAGAATGTAAGGATTCCATAATTGCTGAACTAACAACTAAAATTGCGCAAAATTCAGAGGCAATCAGTGTAGCTATGTCTAAAACAGAAGAACTGGAATTAAAGTTTCTTTCCAGATCTTTCAATTGAAACCTTAAACAAAAGAAGGGATCTGAAAGGTATTGCCAATACTCTGAGAGAGCATAATTATGTTTACAAATGGGTCTTCCCTACTCGATTAATAACTACAGTGGGTAATAAGAGAATCTCAGTAAACAACGTAAAAGAGTCAGAAAAGATCTTAGAAGAACTCAAAATTCAAATATATATCACATATATAGTTGTGAGTGTACGGGTCGTTGCTCACGCTTGCGGGCTCGCATAGCGAGCCCGCAAGAACTGCGTCCCTCGCGTCGCGAGGGACCCAGTTCCCCGCAAATGCGGGTCCTCGCGAAGCGAGGGCCCGCATTTGCGGTGATGGAGCATCCCAACGTCCCCGCAAATGCGGATCCTCGCGAAGCGAGGGTCCGCATTTGCGGAGGTGGAGGCTCAACGTCGGCTGTGTTAACACACACATACACACACACAACTTTTTAACAGAATAAACCCAACCGCCCAGCCAACAAAAACCCAACAACGTCCCCGCAAATGCGGATCCTCGCGAAGCGAGGGTCCGCATTTGCGGTGGTGGGAGCATCCCAATATCGGCTGTGTTAACACACACATACACACACACACAACTTCATAACAAAAAAAAAACTTAAAGTCGCCTCACACCCGCTTACACCCAGACACACAGACGCAAGACTTAACAAAAAAACTGTAAAAAAGGCCCTTCACACGCTCTTAACACACATACGCACGACTTAGAAACAAATACACTGCGTCATACACGTAAAAGCTAACTGCGTATATCGCAAAAAAATACGACAACATCGCAAAAAAATACGGCCGCATCAGAAAAAAATACGGCCGCGAAAGACCCATTCCAACCGCCGCGCATCAAAACATCACAAACACAAGAAATAAACACAACAAACACATAAAAAGCTTACTTACAGCACGGGGGGGCATCCGGCACGTCCATTTAAGTCCAAAACAAAGAGTTTAAACGGCCGAAAATCGGCTAAGCGAGAGAAAAAATGGCCGCCGAACAAAACGAAAATGAGACTCCAGACGTAACTACACTACACTTACTCGCAATAATGAAACACATACTATGCGGAACGGATCACACTCATATTAAACACCATTTTAACCACTACTACGCACAAAATGGCGGATGGAACGCAAATTGTAAGCTGGAACGCAAATAGCGCATGCGTATTGCGTTCTAACGGTCTAACTTTCCAGAATGTTCTACAAGTTTATAAATACTGCCTATTTGACAGAGAAAAATACATTTCTCCTCAGGTGATGAACAGAGTGACTTCAGACATAACTGCTGCTAAAACTTGAGAAGACAATTCTTTCCTAATTTAATACTTTACATTGTGCAAATTACAACTGAGAGGTAAGCTATAATATATTACATTTTATTATCAAGACAGGGCATCAAAAAAAAAAATTAAATAAGAAAAAGAGGTTTATGTATACTGACATGTGACACGCACATATATGCGTATAATGTATACTGACATGTGACACGCACATTTATGTGTATAATGTATACTGACATGTGACACGCACATATATGTGTATAATGTATACTGACATGTGACACGCACATTTATGTGTATAATGTATACTGACATGTGACACACACATATATGTGTATAATGTATACTGACATGTCACACGCACATTTATGTGTATTGCCCCTGCAACAAAATTATCTTAAAACAAACTAATTAAACAACTACATTTAAATTACATTACAAAAAAATAAGTTGGGACTATTAAAATATGAGTCATGTATACTGATATGTGACACGCACATATATGTGTATCATCTATAGTCACATGTCACACACACATTTATGTATGTTGGCCAAAAATAAAAATAAGGTTAATTTAACAATTAAAATATGATTCATGTATAGTGATATGTCACACGCACACAAAATAATTACTTTCAACTATGGAAATGTGCTTTATGTTTGTGACATATGTGTGTGTCCCCCACCAAAAAATTATGTTAATTGAAAATAATTACAGAAGTATATTTAAATGACATTAATTTACTGCAATTCAATAGATCATCTAAAACTCAATCTTTCTACTTTTTTTAATATTCAAACAGACTCTGCATCAACAGCGTCACTCAACAATTTGCACCGTGCACTGTGAAGCACAATCCCTTTTAAAGAACACCAACAAAGAAGAAGAGGTAAGATACAAAAATACTTTAAATGCTGAAAAGGTCATGCTTTGCTAAATACAAATAAAAAATTATATAATTCACTATTTCACTTTATTTTTCAAACAGACACTACAAGAAGACCGGCGGATTAAGATTGCCAGGAGGGGACCCTCTGTCATTCCACACTTCAATCAAGGTAAAGTATTAAGTATAAAAAAGAACCGAACCATGAGCCTCATTCAATTGCGAGTTGGCCAATTGAATAGGGCTCTATATAAGCACATAACAGATTTTTTAGACAGACATTTTTAGTTACTGAACTTCGATACTAAATCAAGGTCTTCACTAACTCAAAACTTCTGTCAAAAAATATGTTATGTGCTTATATAGAGCCCTATTCAATTGGTCAATACGCAATTGATTCAGGACCTAAATATGTTTAATGGCCGAGGGCCTCATTCAAATGTGATTTGCCCATTTCAATAGGGCTCTATATAAGCACAGAGCATATTTTTGAACAGAAGTTTTTAGTTAGTGAAGACCTTGCTTTTGGATACAAGTTCACTAACTAAAAACTTCTGTAAAGATGCTCTGTGCTCATATTGAGCCCAATTCCATTGCGAAAAACCAAATTCAATGAGGCCCTCACAATATAACAAATCCAGCAACCAAAGGCCCTCATTCAATTGATATTTTGGACAATTCAATAGGGCTCGAAATAAGCACATTTAGAACCCTATTGAATTGGCCAAACTGCAATTGAATGAGGGCCAAAGTATGCAACATATGGTACACACAAACTGGTACACACAAAACAGGATTGTAACAAACACATAGCAAACTAAATTCATATTCTTTTTGTTTAACAACCTATAACCATTAGAAAAAACACTACATAAGTATAACAAAAGTGGTGCCCATCAAACAGGATTGTACGAAAACTCACACAAACACATAGCAAACTACATTTAAATTCTTATTTAATGTTTAACAACCTATAAGCCTTAGAAAGAAGCCTAAATAAGCATACCAACAGTGGTGCGCACCAAAGAGGATTGTACGAAAACTCACACAAACACATACCAAACTATATTTATATTCTTATTTAATGTTTAACAACCTATAAGCCTTAGAAAGAAGCCTAAATAAGCATACCAACAGTGGTGCGCACCACACAGGATTGTATGAAAACTCACACAAACACATAGCAAACTACATTTAGATTCTTATTTAATGTTTAACAACCTATAAGCCTTAGAAAGAAGCCTAAATAAGCATACCAACAGTGGTGCGCACCAAAGAGGATTGTATGAAAACTCACACAAACACATAGCAAACTACATTTAGATTCTTATTTTATGTTTAACAACTTATAAGCATTACAAAACAACATTAATAAGCATACCAACAGTGGTGCGCACCAAACAGGATTGTACGAAAACTCACACAAACACATAGCAAACTACATTTAAATTCTTATTTAATGTTTAACAACCTATAAGCCTTAGAAAGAAGCCTAAATAAGCATACCAACAGTGGTGCGCACCAAAGAGGATTGTACGAAAAATCACACAAACACATAGCAAACTACATTTATATTCTTATTTTATGTTTAACAACCTATAAGCCTTAGAAAGAAGCCTAAATAAGCATACCAACAGTGGTGCGCACCAAAGAGGATTGTACGAAAACTCACACAAACACATACCAAACTATATTTATATTCTTATTTAATGTTTAACAATCTATAAGCCTTAGAAAAAAGCCTAAATAAGCATACCAAAAGTGGTGGGCAACAAACAGGATTGTAGAAAACCACAGAAATAATGTCATTTTTTAGTTAATACAAATACATTCAAATAAAATAACATTTTCAATTTTATTTTATAACAGATACTGCGTCAAGAACATCGGACCAGGAGTTTCAACTGAGGACCAGACCAGTGGACGAGGACTTTCAACAGAGGACTACACCATCGGACGAGGACTTTCAACAGAGGACCAGACGATTGGACGAGGACTTTCAACACAGGACCAGACCATCAGACGAAGGCTTTCAACACAGGACCAACAAAGATTCTGCTTCAAATCAAACTTCAACCAAGGTACAGTATAACAAGTAAAAAAAGAGAAAAATTAATTAATATTCTTCTTTAATGTTTAACCACCTATAAGCCTTAGAAAAAAGCCTACAGAAGCATACCAAAATTGCGGCGCACCAAAAAGGATTGTAGAAAAACACAGAAATAATGGCATTTTTTCATTAATACAAAGACATTCAAATAACATAACATTTTCATTTTTATTTTATAACAGATACTGCGTCAAGAACATCGGAACAGGAGTTTGAACTGAGGACCAGACCAGCGGACGAGGACTTTCAACAGAGGACTACACCATCGGACGAGGACTTTCAACACAGGACCAGACCATCGGACGAAGGCTTTCAACACAGGACCAACAAAGAATTTTGCTTGAAATCAAACTTCAACCAAGGTACAGTATAAAAAGTAAAAAAAGAGAGAAAAAAAAAAAAGATCTTAGCTTTGCATCGATGTCAACACAAAATAAAATTTTAAATAAACCACCGGTAACTATAACTGTTGAGAAAATATAACTAACACATTTTTCATCTATCTCTTATTTGTCTTTTAGGGCCAATAATCTTTAACAGTAAATACAAACTTCAATGTAAACTTTAAAAAAAAATTGGCATAGTCCAAAAAAGTCTAAAAACACAGAATATATACAATTTGTCATTGTAACATTCCAGTCCTAAACCCTAATTTAATTGCCATTTGACAAATTGAATAGTGCTGTAAATAAGGACATAACATCTTTTTGAAAATACCTTTTTAGTTACTGAAACACTTGCTTTTGGATACATGTTTAATAAATAAAAACTTATTTAAATAATTATCTGATGGCCTTATTTAGACTTTTATTCAATTGACCGCATTGAAATTGATTAAGTATAAAATGTTAACACACTATTGATAACAATTTGTCATGAAAAACAACTTAACATCTCAAAATAAACTAATGGTACATTATTTTATTTTTACAGATTAACATGGCTGATAACGAGAGTAAACAAGAAAAGAAAAGACGCCAAGCTAGAGAACGACGACAGAGAGCAGACAGCCAGCAGACACCGGAGAAGAAGGAAATTCGACGAGAAAAAGAACACAAAAGAATTGCAAGCAAAAGACTGTCACTTGCAGAAATTAAAGATATGTCAAAAAAAGCAACAAAGAAAATAAAGCATTTACAACCTGTTGCTCAAACATCAGATGACATTTTACCAGAAAAAATACAAGAGATACCAAAAAAAGCAACAAAGAAAACAAAGCATTTAGAACCGTTTCATGAAACATTACATGACATTTTACCTCAAACAATACAACATATACCAAGAAAAGCAACGAAAAAAACAAAACATTTACAACCTGTTGTTGAAACTTTATATGACATTTCACCTGATGAATATGAAAGTCAAAATCCTATATGCTTTGCAAATTGTCCTCTACTCAAGTCTTTAGCAGTAGAGGTTCATAGTTGTGGGGACATGACTACTCAATGTCAGTTTTGTCAGGCTTATTATTTTAAACAGGAGAGACCCAGAGATGGCCAATTTATTAGTTGCTGTCAAAACGGCAAGTTCAAACTTCCAGAAAGGAAACAATTTCCTCTCTATTTACAAAACATTATGACTGAACCTACTTTTCCAAACTACAAAAATGTTAAAACAAACATAAGATCCTACAATAGTGCCATATCCTTTGCATCCATGGGGGCAACATTAGCTGCAAATGTACCAGGACATGGTCCTTACTGTTTTAAAGTCCAAGGACAAATGTATCATCGCACTTCCCATTTACATCCAGAGGAAGGAAATCAAAGAAAATTCGCTCAACTATGTGTCCTAGATACAATGGAAGCTGTTGACCAACGTATGCAGATGGAAGAAAATAAAAAATGCTTACCCAGTGTTTTCATAGAGCTAAATAACATTATGGACAACAATCCCTACAGTAAAGCTTATAAAAAATTGGCAGAAGTAGAAAATGAACAACTACTTCATGCACAAACACATCAATTACCAATGCCGAAGGTTAATATGGTGCTTAAAAGAGACAGACATACTGATAAACGTCCTTATAACTTGCCAACATCAAATGAGGTTGCAATGGTGTTTCAGAATGATGAAGGAGAACCACCATTTCAAAGAGACATTCGAATATATCCTAGAAATGAGGAGCAACCGTTTATTAATATGAGTATCTTAAGTCCAAATTTAGATCCAATGACATATCCCATCTTTTTCCCACACGGAGAAGCAGGTTGGCAACCAAAATTAACTCTTCCCAGTTACCCAAATGCTAAAGCCAGAATCCGAAATAATGTTTCTATGCTTGAATTTAAAGTAGCTCAAATTGCCATTCGCAATGTATTTAATCCAATTTTATGTGGTGGGAAACTAACACAACAATGGATTATTGATTCATATTTGCAAGTTGAGGCAAATAATTTAAACCTTATCAAATATCAACAAGATAAACTCTGTGTAGAACAATATTCTGGATTAATGGACTATGTTGCTGACGTGGCTACAAGCAGAGACATGACAGCTGGCAAAGCCATCATTTTACCATCTTCCTTTCAAGGATCTCCTCGGAATATGAGAGAAAGATACAATGATGCTATGGCTATTGTCACTAAATTTGGCAAACCCGATTTATTTGTGACATTTACATGTAATCCACAATGGCCAGAAATTACACTAAATCTACTTCTTGGACAAACTGCTTCAGATCGACCAGATTTAGTAGCCAGAGTTTTTAAGATTAAATTAAATGAATTAATACGTGACTTCACTATAAATCAGTTATTTGGCAAATGTCTTGCTTATGTATATACCATTGAATTTCAAAAAAGAGGCTTCCACATGCACATCTTCTAATAATACTTCAAGAAAAAGATAAATTAGATACTTCGGATAAAGTGGATGCAGTCATTGTTGCTGAACTACCAGATCCAGAACTATATGGTAGACTATATGAGATTGTTACTCATCGCATGATTCATGGACCCTGTGGTGACCTTAATCCACAATCACCATGTATGGAAAATAATAAATGTTCCAAAGAATTTCCAAAAGATTATAGAGACAAAACCTATGCCAATTGTGATGGATATCCACTTTATAAAAGAAGAGAAGGAGATAGTGCCATTATTCGTGGAAAAAAAGTGGACAATAGATATGTAGTACCCTACAATCCACATTTACTCATGAAGTACAACGCCCACATCAACGTAGAAGCCTGCACTTCCATCAAATCCATTAAATATGTCTACAAATATATTTACAAAGGTTACGATGCAGCTACTGTAGTCGTCAAAAGTGCAGACAACCCTGAAAGTAGTGAGTTAGTACATGATGAACTTGCATCTCATGTAGATGCTCGCTATGTCAGTGCACCAGAAGCTATGTGGCGGCTTTTAAAATTTGAAATGCATGATAGATCACATGCAGTATATAGGTTAGCAGTACATTTGCCACAACGACATTTAGTCTATTTCCATGCTGGAAATGAAATGAATGCATTGGCCCAAAGTGAAGATCGTCACACTACACTAACTGCATGGTTTGCATTAAATTCCACTGATGCTGAAGCAACACAATACTTATATATTGAAATTCCATATCACTATGTTTTTGTGAATGGATTATGGAGACCAAGAAAAACCAGAGGCAATAAAATTATTCCAAGAATTTACACAGTCAGTCCAAGAGATGTTGAACGTTTTTGCTTACGGATATTACTTTTAAATGTTCCAGGAGCACAAAGTTTTAAACAATTAAGAACTGTTAATGACATTGTATATGAATCCTTCCATTTAGCTGCAAGACATAGAAACTTACTCGCTGATGATACAGAGTGGGAAAGATGTTTAGAAGAAGCAGCACAATGTCAAATGCCACGACAGATGAGAGAACAATTTGCTTTTATTTGTATCTTCTCAAATGCTCCAAATGCATTAGCTTTGTGGGAGACTTTTAAAAGTAATATGGCTGAAGACTTTATGCGACGATACAATGAACCCATTGCACACTTAAAAGCGTTAATGGAAATCCAAGAAGTCTTTTTAACTCATGGATTAAGTTGTGCAAGTTTTAATTTGCCTGATCCAGGACTTATAGATGACATTAACTTTGAAGACTATGACATTCAACTACAAGCAGAAAGAACAGAAGAAAGACTTGCAACTTTAAATACACTACAATTGCAAGCATTTCATGCCATTAAAAATGCTATAGATGATGACATGGTGACAGAGCGTTATTTCTATCTTGATGGACCTGGCGGATCAGGAAAAACATATTTGTACAATTTATTAATGAGTTCAGTACGAGCACAAGGAAAAATAGCAATGGCGTTTGCCACTACTGGAATTGCTGCACTTTTATTAGAAGATGGAAGAACTGTTCATAGTGGATTTAAACTGCCAGTGCCTATTTTAGAAAATTCTGTGTCAGATATTCGCATGACATCCTTACAAGCAAAGAAATTGAAGAAATGTAAATTAATTATAATAGATGAGGCCACAATGATGTCATGCTATGCCCTCCAATGTATTGACCGTTTGCTTCATGAAGTCATGGATAATATTTTTCCATTTGGTGGAAAGGTAATGTTGTTGGATGGCGATTTTAGACAAACATTACCTGTTGTTGTACATGGAAATCGAACTGACATTATCGAAACATGTATAAAGTCAAGTACAGTATGGAAACATTTTACCCATCTTCAACTGACACAAAATATGAGATCAGAAGGCCAAACTGATTTCAATGATTGGCTTATTAAAATTGGAGAAGGAAGAACAGAAAAAATACTACATTTACCTGACGACACTGTAGAGATCCCACCTCATATGATTTGTCAACAAGATATTATATCGGCTATATTTGAAGGGAGCATAAATAACGAAGAATATTCCGAGCTTGCCAACCAAGTTATACTGACGTGTAAAAATAAAGATGCATTAATACTCAATAATGAAATCTTTAAAAAAATTAATGCACAACAAAGAAATTATCACAGTGCTGATTCTGTACTTGCTGATGACAATGAAAGTCAGGCAAACTTTTCAACTGAATTCATAAACTCTTTAACTCCTTCTGGAATGCCACCACATATTTTGCAGCTAAAGAAAGGTGCAATTATCATGTTACTGCGAAATATGAACCCCAAAAAAGGCCTATGCAATGGCACAAGATTAATTGTTCAACAATTTATAGATGCTGAAATTTTAACTGGGACACCTAAAGGAGAGAGAGTTCTCATACCAAGAATAGATTTAGCACCAAGTGAAAGTAGTCTCCCTTTTATACTTCAAAGAAGACAATTTCCCA
This sequence comes from Discoglossus pictus, assembly GCA_027410445.1. Taxonomy (NCBI): domain Eukaryota; kingdom Metazoa; phylum Chordata; class Amphibia; order Anura; family Alytidae; genus Discoglossus; species Discoglossus pictus. The sequence goes on from CM050164.1 coordinate 203,249,193, forward strand.
TTATTATGGCATTTGCCATGACCATTAATAAATCACAAGGTCAAACTTTCAAATCTGTGGGTATTTTCTTGGAAGAACCAGTTTTTGCACATGGTCAATTGTACGTTGCGTTGTCACGGTGCAAAATTCCACAGGCTATTAAAGTTTACATTGAAAACAATGAAAGTCAAGGTGATTTATTAGAAGATGGACGTATTTTTACTAAAAACATTGTCTACTATGAAGTACTATAACTTTGAAGGATACAAATTAAAGATGCCAACATTTTTTGAAAGCATTCCAAAATACATAACAATTGGTTGTTTAATTCAGTCATAATTAATGGAAGTACTGTTTATGAATGATTCGCCTCACAAAATAGTTGCCTTGCATTGTTAGTAAAAATTATGTTAAAATGTTAAGTCACTATGTTAATGTTTCTAATGTTACAAGTTTAAAAAATATATTTTCAAGTTATTTCATTCAACACATTACAAAGTGGATGTTAAGAGGTCAAGCACCTTTTAAGTCACAATGTAAATATTGTCTGTTATCTTAAGATTACTACCTACATTAATGTTTATCGCCAGTTTATGTGCTCAGTAAATTACAGTGAATTACTTTAATTACGTACGTTTTAAGAAGAGTTTTACTGTATGCCTTCCTCTACATTCAATGTATATTCAAGTTAACAATTATTGTGATAGAAATTGAATTTTAATACTGATTAATTTAAAGGTCAATTGTTTTTACATTCAAATGTTAATACTTTTAATAAAAAATTAGGTTACAAAATGTATTCACTATGTTCCTGTTTATAATGTTTAAAATTATAACAATGTTTTGTCAACTTCTAAACTTACATAAAAAATAAAGTTCAAGTTTAAAAATATATACTTTGAAGGTTATTGCTTACATATATTTTAAACTTCATGTTAAAATTTGCGACGTTTAAAGAAGGCTTTTTACTTTTTGCTTTCCTATTCATTCAATGTATATTAAAGTTAAGAATTCTTCAGATACAAATTACATTTTAAAAAACCATTACATCAACATTTTACAAAAATACACGTTCATATTAAAATACTTACAAGTGTCAAAAATATATGTTAATAACTAAACAACTTGACAAACATATACATCACATTGCCGTCATTTTTTGACGGGCAAGTCGCTAGTATATATATATATATATATATATATATATATATATATATATATATATATATATATTTAAATATATAATATATAGTAAATAAGTAATAAAACACTAATAGACATGTGTATATTAATTTCAGGTTTGGAGTGGAATTAGCAAGGGGATGTCTGTATTCTGATCATTTATATCAATTAGTAGAGATAGTCGATAAGCACATGAATTAAAAAAGGATTGGAGCAATGTCTCCTATTTAAAGTATTCAAAAGGTAATTCATTAAAGGGGTTGAGGTATATTTAATTGTCACATTCTTATGAAAATTCTTGTCTCCATATTAAGTGAGGGCCTCATTCAATTAATGTCCGTAAAAGGGCCGCAAAGCTATGATTCCTTGCAAGGGTGCTGCGGCCCCTCGTAGCCCTACTTCTACATTGCTATTCAAATCTAAGGGGCAGCAGCACACACCTTCCTACGGCCAATCGCAAGCCATGTAAACAGCCATTAGCTTTGACGTTAAACCACAGATCAGAGTGAAAGCCTGCCAAACTAAAAAGTGGAAAATAAATTCAATGCAGCACTGTAATTGATAGGGGACACATTGGGGGGCCTGAGGATTACATGTAGTACATTGGCTAGCTGGCACATCGCCGCTAGCCAATACTGTCATTTATGATCGCAGTCCGCCGGGCTTGGAGTTCAAGTCGTTTCCTTGGAGGTCAGCCAAGCCCTGGACTACGGGCTTGGATGACCCCCAAAGCAGAAACCCGTTCTCCAAGCTCGGTGGACTTGTGGCCACAAATGACAGTATTGGCTAACAGTGATATGCCAGCTAGCCAATGAACTACATGTCATCCTCATGTCCCCCAATGTTTCCCCTATCAATTACAGCGCTGTACAGTGCTGCATTGAATATCTATTAACCCCTAAAGATATCCAAGCCGGTCCGAGTAGAAGCTTGGATTCAAATCTCCCGCCGCGGCTCCTTAAAAGGGACCATGGCAAACTAATGATTACCCCAAGCCACGGGGGTACTGTAAGTACCCCCGCGGCAACTAATATTAACCCCCTCCCCATGCTGTGGGGTCCCCATCGGGATCCCCGGAGGGTCCCCACATTAACCCTTGCAGCTGGGGTCCCATCGGTACCCCTGATGCATTAAAAATTCAAATTTTGCCCCCTGCTCAGGTACAGACACCCATAAGCCTCCATCTAACCCAATCACTTATGGGGGTCCATACAGACCCCCATAAGCCTCCATCTAACCCTATCACATGAACCTCCATCTAACCCCTTCACTTATGGGGGTCCATACAGACGCCCATAAGCCTCCATCTAACCTCTTCACTTATGGCGGTCCATACAGACCCCCTCTAAACCTCCATCTAACCCCTTCACTTATGGGTTGTCATACAGACCCCCATAAGCCTCCTTCTAACCCCATCACTTATGGGGATCCTACAGACCCCCATAAGCCTCCATCTAACCCCTTCACTTATGGGGGTCCATACAGTAGAAACTGTCAATCAGATAGAAGTCAATGAGAAGGCACAGATGCCTTCAGCCAATCACCCCCCCCCCCCCACGGGGGTGTATCCCATTCTGATTGGCTGAAGGCAATAGTGCCTTCTGATTGGTTTAAAATTGATTGACATGTCCCTCAGCCAATCACAATGGAATATAGGGGTGTATACCATTCTGATTGGCTCACACCTTGGCACCTTCTGATTGACTGAAATTTGATTGACAGCCATTTCAGCCAATCATTTTTTTTTACCGGAAGAAGGCCTAGAAGCCTCATTAGCGTCGGAAAGCTCCTTTAGTTTTTTTAGAGCGCAGATTCTTCAAGGGCCCAGCCGGGGCAGAAGAGGAGGAGGACAGGGACATCGCGGACAGTTAAGTTTAAATTTAGAATGTTTATTGTTTATTTATGTTGTCTTTATTTGTGTATGTGTCACTAATGTAAAGCTTCTTTTTTCCAGGGGCCGAGCCAGAGAAGACAAGAAGATTGACAGGGACATGCTGGAAAGGTAAGTTTAATACTGTATTTATAATGTATATTTATTCCATGTAGTGTTTAATTTTATACTAATTTGATGTTTCTTTTCTTTCTTGGGGTGCGATCTGAAGGGACATCTGCAAAGGTAAGTGGTCTTATTTATTCTATTTTAGCTTAGATTTAGAGTTTAATGTATTATAGATAGGGGGAAATGTATTATAGATAGGGGGTTATGTTATGTAGACAGGGGTAATGTGTTATAGATAGGGGGTTATGTGTTATAGATAGGGGTTATGTGTTATAGATAGGGGGTAATGTTGTGTAGATAGGGTTAATGTTTAATAGATAGGGGGTTATGTTTTATAGATAGGGGGTAATGTTTTATAGATAGGGGGTCATATTTTTTAGTCAGAGAGATATGTAATGTAGATAGGGAGAAATGTATTGTAGTTAGGGTGTTAATAGTATACATTTGTAATTATATATTGCTATATTGTAATGTTATGTATATATGTGTATGTATTTTCTTTGCAAGTGTGTAATTCTTTTTTTATTTTTTGTAGTGGGCGTTTGTAATGTTCTTTATTTTTTGTAGTGGGGGTTGTAATTTTTTTTGTAATAGCTTTTTCTAGTTTGTGTAATTAGTGGGGTGGGGGGCTTAATAGGTGGTAGGTAGTTTAGGTGTTAATAGTTTGGGGTAGAGGGGGTTAGTTGAGATTTAGTGGTTTATTGGGGGGGAATAGTGTAGTGTAGTGTTTATACTTGGTGTCATGAGGTTTCTGGAGGACCCTCATGGCACTTATGGGGTTAATATTAGGGGTTCTAATTGTCCCATGAGGGTCTTCATAGACCCTTATGGTCCGTAGGGGTTAGATGGACGCTTACCGGGGTCCGTACGGACCCCCATAAGTGATGGAGTTAGATAGGCCTTGAGGGGTTAAATAGGCCCAGTTAGGTTTAAATAGGTCCATTTAGCGTTAAATAGGCCAGTTAGGTTTAAATATGTACAGTTAGGGTTAAATAGGCCCAATAAGGGTTAAATATGGTTTAGTATGGGTTAATGAGGTATAGTTAGGGTTAAGGGGTTAATAGTGTAGTGTTTAGACTTTGTCATGAGGGTCCTGGATGACCCTCATGGCACTTGTAGAGTTAACCTTGGTGTTAATAGTGTCCTATAGGGGTCTATATAGAGATGACGATTAGTACTCTCTGCAGCAAGGCAAGGGGTTAATGTGGGCAGCCTGCAGGGGTCCTTATTGGGACCCCTGCAGCAAGGGTTTAGTGTGGGGAGCCTGCAGGGGTCCTGTTCGGACCCCTGCAGCAAGGGTTAATGTGTGCACATTGCAGGGGTCCCATTGGGGACAACTGCATGATATGGTTAATGTGTGCACCCTGCAGGGGTCCTGTTCAGCCCCTTGCATTATAGGGTTAATGTGTGCACCCTGCAAGGGTCCCGTTTGGGACCCCTGCATTATAGGGGCGATTGGGCCAGCTGGGGGCTTAATTGAAGAAGCTGCAAGGGCTTCAAGTAAGCTGTGGCCATTTTTGACCTTTTTGCAGACTTGGCGGAGGGGAGGCCGGAGCATTTGAATAGGGTCGTAGGGTTTCATGAGGCCCAATCTCTCGCAACCTCGTCGGAACAAAGGCTTTTTCTGCAGTAAGCTGCAGCGGGGGGTGGCCGCACAGGAATGTAGGGCGTTGGCCGCAAGCCGGCCGGAGCCCTCGGCCGCAAGGGAATAGAATAGCTAAGTAGCTTGTGGCCATCCCTTGCGGCCATACAACTCCTACGGCCATTAATAGAATGAGGCCCATAGAAACTAACTTGATCAAGTAAAAACAAAATTTTGTTAAATAGAAGAGTTGTAGAATAACTGCATAAGAGCAGTTTTAGCGATTTTAAATACACTTGAAACACAAGGTTTTTTTTTTTATATGTTTATATACTGTATAAAACAAACATTTCTTTGATAATGTCTTGAGACAAATTACTGTTATTCTTTTTTATATACAGTATATAAATGGTACTACTGTGTAGTTAATGAAGTGGATGGGTATTAAAAGTAATATAGGAATATGATAATTTGCTGGTTCCACTTCACAAATGATTTATGCACTGCAATGCTCTGTAACATGGATATTTTAAATGTCAATTTGGGATATATGCTAAACCTGGATTGTTATGGAAAATCGATTATAAAAATTCCTAGCTGGTTAAGAAAAGCTAGATATAAACTTGAGTTATGTGTGGTTATACTCTCCTGTGGAAAGGTGCTGCCTTGGTTTACTTTTGAATTTAGTAGTTCATCTTTTCTGTTCTCCATCGTGGCTGCACGGCAGATCGGGTGTCCCCACGATGGAGGAAAGAAATATCACCTTTTGAATGTGAATGTTTATGTTGTGTAGTATGGATGGGTGGTATATATGATTGTTGTTGGTCTTTCTGGGGAACCAGCTGGTTATCTTATCAATACAAAATGGAGTTGATTGAGTACTTTTTTGGGAGACGTGGCAACCGGGTTTTTTCTGGGAGGTGGAGATTTGTAAGAGGGATTTGCTTTATAAATGTAAATAGGGATGAATAATTTAAAGATTTGCAGTCAGAATGTACAGGGCCTAAATCTGGCAGTTAAGAGACAGATGGTTAATAGGAATTTTGGTAATGGACATTCAGATATAATTTTTTGCAAGACACTCATTGGCAAACAGAAAAAAAAACATATTTTAAGGTAAAAAAAATTGATTTGGTTTTCAATGCGACAAGTAAAAAAAATCTTGTGGGGTGTCCATTTTTTTTAAATCAAAAGTTAATAATTAAAAAGAGTTCTCCCTGTTAGATCCAAACGGTTTATATATATTATGAAGTGAATTGATAAATAATGAAAAAATCTCAATAGTGAATATTTATGTACCAAATAAGGGTCAAATAAGGTTTATAAATAAGATCTTCAAATTGATTAGCAAATATTGTACAGGGCCATTGATAATTGGTGGAGACTTTAATCTATGTATAGATCTTGATTTGGACAGAAAATCTCTAAAGGATATAGAGTTGGATACTTACTCAGGACATCGTGCAAAACTGTTTCCCAATGTTTTGACTAGGTTCCATCTCTAGGATTACTGGAGAACGTTCCACCCACAGGAAAGAGATTTTATATTCCTTTCTCATAGACATGGGACTTGTGTCAGACTAGATATTACACAAAAAGTGTTTGATAGGGTAGGCTGGGATTTTATGGACCTGACCCTAGCTAGATATGGTTTTGGAACCTTTGCCTTGAAGGCCATGCATGCTCTGTATATCTGGCCTCGGTCACTGGTGTCGGCTATAGTTCACATAAATTTAAGATCTCAATTGCACAAGGCAAAGGTGTCCTTTGTCTCCTATAATTTTTGTTATTTTAATAGAAACACTTATTTGTTGTAAATAAATCTTCTAGCCTTCAGGGCATTAAAATAGGCCGGAAGGAACATAGACTTTCTGCATTTGCAGATGATATTATAATATCAGTAAAGAACATATTACCTCATTAAGTAGTTTGTTCAATTTGATCAATATAGTTAAGTATCTAACTTTAAACTTAATGTGTTCAAATCAGAAGCTATGATTCCTAATATCAAACTTGAAGACTTACAAAAACTGAAACATAAATACTCCGTTAACTGGCAAGCATTGGTGAAACATCTGGGTATTATTCTGAAAAATGATGTAAGACATACAATTAGAAGTAATTATAAATCTGTATACAAGGATATTGTAGACACAATTAATTCTTGGATGGGATTAAATATATCTTGGTCTGGAAGATTAATGGCTACAAAAATGACATTACTTCCTAAAATTAGTTACCTATTAAGATGCATTGCCTTCCAAATCCCTACATATTTGTTATATAATCTACAAAATATAATAGATAAATACACCCATAACTATAAAAGAAATAGAAAAATTGTGGATGGAAATTCAAGGAAGGAAGGGTGGCTTACCCCTCAATAAAAAAATACCAGGCAGCTATCTTAATAGCAAACATGACAAAATGGCTTGATCCAATAGAAGAAAATAGTGGTCTTCAAATTGAAAATGCTCTAATGGGTTCCATTAATATAAATGTTTTAATATTCCAAAACAAACCCCAAATGTTTGCTACATCTGATTGTACTAAAATGATTACAAAAAAATGTACGTCTGTGGAACAAATTAAACATTAGATCAGTTAACTCCATTTTCAAGCCCAATTACTCCGTTAGTTGGCTTAGCTAACTATATCAAGTCACCATTATTGTTGAGATTAACTGGGGGAGGTATGAAATATTTTAGTGAATTATTTGTACAGAATAAATTTATTACACTTGATGAACTAAAACAGAATATCCCATTTCTGGACAATATATGATTGAATTATATTTCCTTGAGAAATAAATTAAAGGATATCTGTTTCTATTTAAGTGAATCTAGGAACTTGACAGTATACGAAAATAATTTCACTAACGGAAGGAAAATATGTGATCTCTAAATGCTATAACAGCTTAAGATCTATACGAAAAGAAATGAAAATGGACTGTATGGTAAGATGGGAAAAGATGGGAAAAGGAATTAAACACGACTTGCGTTCACAGACAGATTTATAAAGAATTCAGCTCATAGAGAATTGTATTTCAAAATATGTAATAGATGGCACCTTACTCCATTGAAAATGTCACAGATGACCAAACAGGAACACTTGAAATTCTGCTGGAGAGACTGTGGGCAATTTGGAACCTAAGCTCATATAATATAGTTTTGTGCATTGATTCAAAAATTCTGGCTTAAACTTTTTTTGCCAAATTTCAAACTTAATTAAATTTGAGGTAAAACCTTCACCGGAAATGATATTATTTCACATTTTCTGCCAATTTTTGCCCCTGGACATTAGGACTTTACTACTTCAGGCCATGGTAACAGCTAAATCACTTATAGTTGCAAAATGGAAATAGAAACTCTTACCATCATGCGAGGATGTTTTGTTGAAATTGAATTAAAAAAAGTTTAATGATAAGTAATCTCATAGAATTGGGTATTACAACTCAACAAAATAAGAAATGGAAACTTTGGGACAAGTATAATCTCTCCGCTATTTTCTGATCTCTTTAATGTTGACCGGGAAATTAGGCTATATGTAGAGAAGTCCTGGATTCATTCCTTAAAAAAAATGTTTTTCTTGTCCTCTTTTTTTCCATGAGTAAATCTTCTTCCTCCACCAAGCCTACGCTCCTTTAGGCCCCGTCGCACATCTCCCAAAACCGGTACCATCAAGATCAAGTAGAGTATGAAAGTGGAATGAATGGGTTGAGCCTTCCGTTGTCTTACCCCAAAATATCCACAGACCAGATGGTGGTTATTGATGGATATGATAATAAGATGCCCTGTCTCATAAAAGCATGAATATATCAATGGATAATAAATATATGATAACTATATATTTTTTAAGCAGAAGAAGATTGTATAGGGGCACAGTAGATTGGGACGTATTGTTTTTGTGTGTATTATGTCATTCAAATATATAATTTGTATTACTATTTTATATGGTGTTAAAAATGAGAAAATGTCAATTAAAAAAAATAATAATACATTCTTAGACCAGATTAATCTGCCAAAAGTTTCAGATTTAGAACTACATTGGTTAAATAAAGAGATATCCATGACTTGAAGATTGTAACAGCTATAGCTAGCCTAAATCTGAATACGGCGACAGTCCCGGATGGACATACCATACATTATTATAATGTTTGTCAAGATGTTCTTGTGAACCCTCTTAAAGACTTATTTAATTAAATAAAAGATATGAGTAGAGCTCCCTCTGAAATGCTAGAGGCAAATATTATTATAATCCAAAAACAAGACCATGATCCCACAAATTGCAAAAATGACAGACCAATTTCACTTCTAAATGGTGACATTAAGATCTATGCAAAGATCCTAGCCACTAGGCTAATTGGAGTAATACATTAGCTAGTTTCGATTGATCAAACTGGAGTTATAATTGGAAGGCATGGATCCGATAATACTCAAAGAATAATTGATCTAATTTCCCATGTGAAAATTCAAAATAATTCTGCTATTTTTCTCTCTTTAGAGGCAGAGAAGGCTTTTGACCTGGTTAATTGGGATTACATGGATCTTACATTTGCTAAGTTTGGGTTTGGGAGACTTTGGTGCATGAGCAATCAAAGCATAATACTAATTTCCATCGGCTTCAAATTCTAAAATGCGTAACTGTGGGAGCTTTTTTTTCTGGAGCAAGATATGTACCTATCACAATTTCTAATAGCCATGTTTTGCAGTGCTTCTGCACTGTATCTAATTCCATGCACCGCCCATTAGAAAAAATGCCTTACATAGTACACGTAAGGGCCGCATGACGTTTTGACAAATTAGCCAATCTGCTTTGTTTGCGTGATTTTAAGCTACACCATAGCCCTATGAACTGACTATGTTGTAGCTTTTCCTAGTAAATTTTGTAGGAGAGGTGTGAGTACTTGAGATAGAGAATAGTTTATTGCTTTTCTAACTTACTGTACACATAATTTACACTTAACACATACTTTACTGACATCACATAAATCACAAACACATAGAGCTATACACCCATATATATATATATATATATATATATATGCAACATTACACATACACCCTTTACCCCCACTCTATACCCTTACATTAAAATGTACACATAATACATACCTTTTTACATCACATATATCCACATCACATATTATATTTTTTTATCCATATATTTTTGTTTATGGTTAATGTATGGAGGGAGGAGTAAGGAGGGGAGAGGAGTGGAAAAAAGGGTAAGAGAGAGGGTGCCCTGGAGAGAAGACCTAGGAGAGGAGGTGTGAGAGGAAGGGAGAGAGGTGTGGGGAGAGGGAGAGGTGTAGGGAGAGGGAGTATTGAGGAGAGGAGTGACATGAGGAGGAGTGTAGGTTGATGGAGCAAGGAACGGATATTCCAGTGGCAGGTACATATAGAGCAGGGGCAGAGGGGGAACCCAGTGGTGGGGAAAATGCTATGAAAGGACAGGCCTCAGGGACAGACCAGCTGCAGCCAGGAAGATAGGAGGTTGCTCCCAAACACAGGCCACCAATTATACCCACAAATAATTCATGGTTCTTCTTCGTGCCATCTGTGGTGCCAATAGTCTCCATGGAGGCAGGGATGTAAGGCCTGTCCAGAGGGACAAAATGTGGAAGGAGGTACCCAGTGATGTCAGTGCCCTGAAAGTGTGAGGGATGTGAGACCCGTCAAGCACTGATAGGATAACGGCCGGTGCAAGATGAAGAGGAAAATGTCAGAGGAGACAAGAGCTGTCAAAGCAACAGGTGGAGGCCCTCAGATGACTATCCATTTTAATGAGTGGAAGTGGTTGCTGAGGGATTGGATTCCTCCAGCCAGGGAAGTAAGATCTGGGTAACGCATTGTAGGGGAGGTAGGTTCCTTGCCCCTTGTGTCTAGTAGCTGGAAAGAGATCTCAAAGTGCATCAGAGCACTGATACCTTCCTCTCCCTCCACAGCATTTCCCGGTAGCTCCCCCTCATCTCCTGTCCCTTTGTTGGATTACTCTGAAAGCCAGGTCTCACAAGATCACACAAGATTATCTACCATACACTCGTGAGATCCTGGTATCAGTACGGGAGGTAGGTGCTATTGTAATTATATGTATATAACAAAGAAACCCTTCCCTCTAACTATGTTTAATATTTTCCAATACTATGTTAATCAAAACCAGCGGTTATACATGTGTGAGACAAGCATGTCATCCTTCTTAACAATATGAAACCAGATAGGTTTTTCTGATCTTATTAAAATACATTAAAGCTGATGACCTTTGTTTGTCAGTAATCATAGCTATGTGTTCAGACATCATGCTATCATATCAAGCAGTTATCCTATAATGAAACCTGTGTACCTTTAACATGTGATATCCAATGTGGTTAAACAATATCATATAAAGATAGTGATAGTACTCTTGGCCTACTGATTGTGGCCACAGCTAAGCATTCCCTGTGAGATCTCACATCTTTGCTAAATATCTGCAATAGGTCCTGACATCTCATTTCTCATGACAGATGTCACGACCCTCTCCCTGGCTGGGTCTGTTGACCGTATTTGGGTTATTCTGGACCTTGGAGTAGCTTTGATTACAGGAACATCATGTCTCAGACCTTGGTTTAGACTGAGCAATATTGACAGTAAGTCTGACGAATCTTACTGCAAGCATATGCCCCCGGGTAAATAATACATCTACACGCCACGTCTTGATGAAAATTATGAATAACGTTTTATTTTGGAACAACATATTTAAAACATTTCACACACACAGTGGAGGGAGTGGCTGCCGTGGATCAACCTTTCCCCTTTCTCTGGCTAATAGGGTAACCTCCAGAGTAACCTAATTACCTCTGTCCAATGTAACAGAGGTAGGCTATGGGAACCACCAGACCCCTCCCATGGGCCAACCCCAGGTGTGGCTATTAAGCTCATTCTAACCCAGACTCTCTCAGTGGATACTTCCTGTTTTTCCTCCTGGACTATGCCCCTGGGGAAACCCCTACTAGCTCTTTGTTCAAGTCCTGGCGACACCCTGTGAGGTTTATCTTGTTCAGGATCTTACTCAGCTCCTGCCTCAGTGTTTACCTAATGGGGGATGGTTAACTAAATACAATCACTCCATGATACTATATACAAGCTTATACTGTAATTAATCATTACAACCCAAACCATATTTCCCCATTCCCACATGGTATCAGGGTGGGGCAAGTTTTCCACGTCAATCCATATTATGCAGTAATGCTGACTTTATTTAATGGTGACAGTGGAACCCCCTATTCATACCATTCACAAGCAGTGACTTTGTGAGCCCAAACCTTTTGTTCTTCCACATGGCAACAGCATGTGGAAGATAACCCAGCCCAAAATGGCCACTGCTGCCAGTCACAAATTGGCCCCAGCATAGTTCACACCAAATCCAATATGGCCCCTGGGTGATTCATGACAACACCTCCCCAAGCGTGGCAGAGAACATCCATGCCCCTAGGATTTTCCCAGCTACGCTGATAGTCATGACTCTTCTGGATGGGTTAGGCTTTCTGCACTCTCTCCACGTTCAAGTCCTTTAGAAAACAGTCCCAAAGTGCAGAGTAAAAACCTGCCACAGCCCTTGGCCTTGCACCCACTGTATAGAGCAAATAGCTCTTCCCATTCACACCCACCCAAATAGTCCAGGGTCCCTCCCCAATAGTCTGGGATCCCAGAGTACAACAGGTGGGCCACAGTTTCTGTCCCATAGCAACCCTGTTCCCCCGAGCCAGTCCCCAAAGCTGGGCTGGGATCTCTAAAACAGTCTCTGGGCCTATGGGACTACAAAGGGGCAGCTTCTCTTGGCTTTCTTCCTCTGGTCCAGCTGTTTCCGTTGCAGCTTGGGGAGCTACGCTGCTCCCACCCAAGCTGTGCTTACACTCCTCTGACTTGGCTGGGGGGCTATGCTGCTCCCATCCAGCTGAAGTGCCGGACTCCTCCATTGCCCGGGGTTGAGCAACTTTATCCCAGTCCTTTATGTTGAACTGGATCTTTGGAGTGGTGTCTGTTCCAGTGGGCCCCTGGACACTGGTTATCCAGGGTATCTCCCTACTTGGTACACCCTCTATCATGGTGCCACTCTGCACCCATAATGCTTTTGCCAAGGCTGGCATGCTTGCTGCCCCGGCCTGGCTCTTTGTGCCCCTGGCACTCTCTTGCTGTGTGAGGTCAGGTTCCCTGTAGCCAGAAACCAATTCCTTTCCCTCCCCACAGTCTCTTAAACAACCCTCCTGGGCTCTGTGCTTCACTAGCACCTCTGGGGACAACTCCCCTGGGGTGTCAGGGTACAGACAGTGGTTATCTGATGCAGGCTGGGGAATCTCATCATTCCCACCCAGCCTGGCCTCTAAGGCTCCCTTCCCACCGTCCATCACATAATCATCCCGAGCCTCTGGCTCCATTAGCAGTTCTGGCCAACACACTTTGCCTAGAACTTCTGAGGGCAGACTTAACTTATCTGGCCCTAGCTTGTGAGCAGTTCCCACTTCCTCTGGGATTAAATCTCTTGGGGTATCAGGGGGCAGACATGGATTATCTGACCCCACCCAGGGAAGATTCCACTGGGTCTCTGGCTCTTTGGGCTGGTGACTAGGCCCTGACACAGTCGCTGCATGTTCTAGGGGCAAACATTCTCCATCCCCAGGAGTTGGCAAAGGAACAGTGTTTACCCCTTCCCACTCCTCACTTTGTTTACCGTCCATAAAAGCCTCTCCCCAGTTCCAGTGAGCATACTCACTCTGGTACATACCGTCTGAGTTGTAAGGGTCTGGTGAGCCGTCCTCCCATCCGGATGGGCCAAAATACCCTTCTTGGGTATCGCATCCCACAATTGAACATACTCAGCCTCCAGTTGCTGCTCTTGCCGAACCAGGGGTTCTAGCAAAGGAGCCTCCGGGAACCATGGTTCCAGTCCCAGACCCCGGCAGCGTTCAACAAACAAGTTATTATGTCTCCTTGCAGTTCCCATGCCACATTCTGGATCACCATTTAGAATCTCCTCAACCCCATATTGTAGATCCAAACGAAAATACAGATCCTCTCTCCAGACACCAAAGGACTCTACCCTGGCAAGATACTGTTCCTCCAAGTCCATCTCTTTCTCTACCAGTTCCTCCAACCAGCTTGCCAGCTCATGGCCATGCCATAATTGCAGGATTGCCATCCATTGATTTAGCAGGACCCTTCCTCTGTAGTCCTCTTGGATAAATCCGTCAATGCTGTCTTTATCATCCTGGGACTGTTTAAAATTCTGATATGCCAGTTTGACTCTTACTGGCATCTCTGCAGGGTTGACCCCAAGCCTTTGCTGTGCTTGGACACTCACCCCTGTACGTTCTTCCTGTATTTGCTGCTTTATTAGGTTCAGTCCCTTAATTGCCTCTTCCAGCGTTATCTCCCCGGGGCAAAACTCCCTGGCTACACTGAATCTGTGTCTTGCCTCCTTTGTACATGTCCTCATACTGCTGTTCCATTTCTGGTCCTTCTCAGAGTACCCCACCACTATGCCACCAATTGTCATGACCCACTCCCTGGCTGGGTCTGTTGACCGGATTTGGGTTACTCTGGACCTTGTAGTAGCTTTGATTACAGGAACATCATGTCTCAGACCTTGGTTTAGACTGAGCAATATTGACAGTAAGTCTGACGAATCTTACTGCAAGCATATGCCCCTGGGTAAATAATACATCTACACGCCACGTCTTGATGAAAATTATGAACAACGTTTTATTTTGGAACAACATATTTAAAACATTTCACACACACACAGTGGAGGGAGTGGCTGCCGTGGATCAACCTTTCCCCTTTCTCTGGCCAATAGGGTAACCTCCAGAGTAACCTAATTACCTCTGTCCAATGTAACAGAGGTAGGCTATGGGAACCACCAGACCCCTCCCATGGGCCATCCCCAGGCGTGGCTATTAAGCTCATTCTAACCCAGACTCTCCCAGTGGATACTACCTGTTTTTCCTCCTGGACTATGCCCCTGGGGAAACCCCTACTAGCTCTTTGTTCAAGTCCTGGCGACACCCTGTGAGGTTTATCTTGTTCAGGATCTTACTCAGCTCCTGCCTCAGTGTTTACCTAATGGGGGATGGTTAACTAAATACAATCACTCCATGATACTATATACAAGCTTATACTGTAATTAATCATTACAACCCAAACCATATTTCCCCATTCCCATATGGTATCAGGGTGGGGCAAGTTTTCCACGAAAATCCATTTTATGCAGTAATGCTGACTTTATTTAATGGTGACAGTGGAACCCCCTATTCATACCATTCACAAGCAGTGACTTTGTGAGCCCAAATCTTTTGTTTTTCCACATGGCAACAGCATGTGGAAGATAACCAGCCCAAAATGGCCAATGCTGCCAGTCACAAAATGGCCCCAGCATAGTTCACACCAAATCCAATATGGCCCCTGTGTGATTCATGACAACAGATACAGCATGGTTTGCACTGCTTGTAGATAAACATCAGTATAAAGCACTTTACTGTACATACAGATCTTGTTGGATTTTTCTCCTCCTCACTATTTTTTAGAATATGACCATACACTGATCATTTAAGAACTGTCTCACACATTTTTATCTTTTTTCAAATTTCACACAAACCAAAAAATAAGTAAATAAATAAAACACAATCTTTGCATGTTTATATTTTATGCACATTATTTATACCTGCAGAGATCCATTTCCCATTATCAGCTGATCCTGTCTGTTACTTTATTAAGAGAGTCTGTTGTTGCAAGCTAAGGAGCATTCCTGGGGACCTAATAAATGTACTGGCAGTCATGTTTGTCAAATTCACATTTTGCAGATAGCAGACACAGATTGTTTTTATAATCTGTTTTGTTATGGAATATACATAATATGAAATTATACATGAAGATGTATGTAGTTTCAAAAGAGGAACCACATGCCCCTGTGGTTTTCGGAGACATAATGTGTGGCAATATTTTTTTTAGCTGGAAGTGAAGAGGCAAATGAGAGGCCTCATGTGACGAGGAAGGACCAACTGGCCAATGAATGGATCCCACAGGTTAGGTCCTCTCTGTAAATTGGTGTTATGAATTCCCCAAGAACAAGGCTTGCTTCAATAACTGTGCATAGCAGGGATGCAGTATTCCCAGGTAGCTGGACTCCAATAAGTCATTAAAAATCAATTTTCCATGCCCAGAAATACAGTTGACACACTTGTATATCGTCAAATGGGGTAATGCTCTTTATTGAAATACACAGGGACTTATATAAGGTAGAACAAAAAACTAAAAAGTTCCAGAGATTCAATTAGTCTGGGTGCAGAGTCACAAAAGGTAACATAATTAAGCTAACCTAATAACTTAGCAGAATGTCCCATTGTGTTAGTTTCACAATAGATATCTTAGATCTGTTCTTGCAAACAAGAAATAATATGAATTACAAAACCATACAAACCTACATATGAAAAAAGTTGTCCACACAATGTCCAAAACACAGAGACACAAGGGGTATTCACTGGGGTCCCTAGAGAGTATAAACAGGGGAATCCATAGTTAAAACAGGGGTAGCCCTGTGCTGGGAGCAAAGCCAAGGGCTGTCATGTCCATCTTATACTGTTCCGGGGAAAGGGATTCCTTTGGGGAAGACAGGACTAGGCTTCATTGGAAATGAAAGAGAAGCAGGTACTACAGTACTTTATTACAGGCTTCTCCCTCATAAGGGCTGTTTTCACACCTGACATGAGGTCTGTTCAACAGTGTATTAATGTTTTTTGTTGCTCTGAAATAATTACTGATATAATCCAGGATCATTACATTTGAAATATCACCAACAGATTTCCCAGACTTGCTCAGTTCAGAGTAGTATTTACTAACACAAGCAGCATACAAAGTTACATCATAAGCATGTGAGCTTACAGACTGGCTCTCCAACAGGTAGCTTGTGAGCTACCAAGAGCTCTTGTGCTTATATTCAATATCCCACAATACCTAGTACCCGTAGGCTTTTTGGCTCAATTTGCGGGTTACGGATTTGAACCCCAGTGGATTTGTAGCAATTTAATAGCGATTTGCGAGCTTAACATTTACGGGCTTGACAGATCACAGCCCGTAGGGTTTTTCGCATGTAACCCACAGATGGTTTACGGCTAGCTGTACATTGTGACCTCATAATACAACATGACTCTATCTCCCACTTTTGACATTCTTGCCCTATAACAGTCAAATGGCCTAACTCTCATGCACAACCAATGCACACTACACAAACACCTACATGCAGAGGTGGTCCTCAATTGATGAACGGCTAAGGAGGAAAACTTGCACCACAGCAGACTCCCACAATTACAAGTTTATTTTGTACTTCTACTTCTCTGCCCTAAATCTTGCCAAACAGCATTACTTCTGATCTTTAATATCAAAGACTGAGCTCCTAAGATACCTACCCTCTTTCACAGCTTCCACTCCTCAAATATCTCCCACTGATGACAATGACATCATCACTCCTACCTCACAGGCCTATTGTCTTAGGGTTCTACTGGATCCTGCCCTCTTTCATTCTTCACAAACAATCACAAAATCTTGTCATTTTTCACTTAAAAAAACACATCTAAAAAAACGTCACTATCTTACACAAGACACAACTAAAATTCTAGTCCACTCTCTCATCATATATTGCATCGACTACTGCAACTACTTGTTGGCCCCCCATCGCCCATCTCTCTCCATTCAAATACAAAATTAATGCATCTGCTAGACTCTACCGAAATCAACGCCCAGTGTCTGCTGCACCTCTCTGTCAGCTTCCCATAGGCTCCAGAATAAAATTTAAAATCATGATCTTAATGTACAAAGCCTTCAACTATAGTGCACCATTTTATGTCTCTGCTCTTGTGTCAATGCTCTGCTAATGACCTTCTTCTTTCCACCTTTCTTATCATCTTCTCTCATTCCCGCCTTCAGGAATTTTCTCATGCTGCCCCTATTCTTTGAAACTCCTTGCCTCACTTTACTAGACTATCCGGTTAAGACCCAGAGTTGAGAGGTCACGTGCACCTCAGTTTTCTCCCTCTAGGTCTTGCCATTTGTGTTTAATATCTCAGCGCCAAGTAAACAACACTTAGGGGAACTATGGAAATCGCAGGTTGAAAGCTCAGCCCTAAGGTTAGTGACTTATTAAAAGCAATAACCTCTTTTACTTCCCCTTGTTTAGGATTGAATATACAAGAAATAGAATCAGACACTGAAGTTTTAATGCCTAGATATGTCACACACACACACACACACACACAATACGTGGGCTCTTAAAGACACAGGCTGCACATTAACTCTTACAGACACAGGCTGCACATTGGATCATACAGACAAAGGATGACCATTAGCTTTTACAGGCTTCAGTCTGCACTTGAACTCTTATAGACATATGCTGCACATTGGCTAAACTAAAATTCTAATTCACACTCTCATCATATATTGCCTCAACTACTGCAACTCCTTGTTGGCCACCCCATCACACATCTCTCTCCACTCAAATACAAAATGAATGCATCCGATAGATTTTACCAAAATAAACGACCAGTGTCTGCTGAAACCTTTCTGTCAGTTATTCCGCTAGCTTCCCATAGGCTCCAGAATAAAATTTAAAATCATCATCCTAATGTACAAAGCCCTCAACTATAGTGCACCCTTTTATGTCTCTGCTCTTGTCTCAATGCTCTACTAATGACCTTCTTCTTTCCTCCTTTCTTATCGGCTCCTCTCATTCTTGCCTTTAGGACTTCTTATGCTGCCCTTATTCTTTGAAACTCATTGCCTCTCTCTACTAGACTATCCTGTTAAGACCCAGAGTTGAGGGGCCACGTGCACTTCAGTTTTCTCACCCTATGTCTTACCATTTGTGTTCCATATCTCAGCACCCAGCAAACAACACTTAGGGGAACTCTGGAAATTAAAGGTTTCAGGCTCAGCCCTAAGGTTACTGACTTAGGATTGAATATACAAAAATTAGAATCAGATAGTTGTTTGGAATGTCATAGTCAGACTGACTGAAACTTTAATGCCTAGATATATTGGCTAGTTTGGAGCTGGACGTGGGGGCGTGACCGGAAATGTTTTGTAACACTGCATGAATCAGTTCTAGGCCGATGGGGGTAACGCCGTACCTGTGGGAGTCCTTCATGGTTTGTGCCTGAGCTTGGCCGAGACTTGGCGCAGACAAGCTCCTGGCTGCAGTCCGGGTAGCGGTGCCTGTAACGGACTGTGCTGGCGTCTGTGGCGTCCTCGGCGGCACTTCCGGTGCAGAGACTGAGGTCTGAGCTGAGGGGGAACTAGAGATGTCTAGAGACTGTGGGGGAGTGAGGTTTCAGTGCACTAGACGTGGTGCAAATTGCCACGCTGAGCAGTGTGAGAGTAAATGAGAGTTCTGGACGGTCTGAAAACCTGTGAGGTATTTATAGATCTATAAGATCGTTTAAAGGAGAGGTAACAGTCTATTCTTATGCAGAGGGATTTAAAAAGTTATTACTATATTGTTTATATTATATCTCTGCTGGCTATTACACAAATCTGGAAATAACTCTGAACCACCAATCTTTCCTCTTATAGAGGTGAAGTGACATTGCAATCTATAACACCTCTTAAAAGAGAAGTCACTTTTTTTTTTTTATTATTCGTTACACTGTCTCTCTACTGGCTACCCTACAAATGTGGGAGCTGTTGTGAAGTGCTAACCTCTTCTTTGTTTGAGATGATGCAGCATTGCAGTTTATCGATGGGTTTATATTTGGAGCTGCACTATTGTTATAGCTGATCAGTTGATGTGATTGACCAGTGTAAATTCCAGCAAAGTTCAAAGGTTGCTCCCCCCTTGGCTTTACTTCTCAGGAACTATATATTTACTTGCACCAAGGTTTCTGATTGAGCAGTTTCTCTACACGCACATGCAAGTTGAGCATTTAATCTCTTATTCTCTCTCATTTTTAAAAGTATTTTTATTTTCTTTCAACTCTGGGGAATACAAACATAATGCTTGCCTTTTGAAACTTCCTGGTATCCGTGTGGTGGGTGATTCCCCAAATAAGGTCATCCAACTAGACCAACCATGCCGGGTAAAAGCAAGTCTAAGAACAAGAAAGGCCAGCCCTCTAAAGCTGCCGAATTTTTCTCTCCTAAACACAAGGAGAAGATTCAGTTACCTCCCTTTGCAGATTCTCCTTTGCAAGCAGACAAACTCATTCACAATACCTCAAAACTCTCAGAAAGTATGTCCAGCAAAGACTCTGAACCACAAGACGACGAAATACTCACCCCACTAAAAAGGAGGAACATTTTACACAATTTCCAATTTGAATTTGCAAGCTGATATTAAACAGCAAATTATGGAAAATGCTAAAGCAATAAGAGATGTTAACAACAAAACTTTAGAATTAGAACTGAAGCTGGACAACTTGACTTGGATCATAATTCCCTGCTGACTCAAAATAGCAAATTGGAAGAGAAGGTTAAAGAGCTAAATAATCAAATTATCAAGCTGGAAGATCTATCAAGATGCTCTAATTTACAATTAAGGGATATTCCAGAAACAATCAACAATTCTGGTTTATCAGATTATGTTTCCAAACTTTTTGTTTCTTTGGTCCCCTCCTTTGCCCATCTGCAACATAAATTTGATGCTGTTTACCGCATTCCTCTTCCTCCATGTTTACAAAACAAGGGATCCATAGATGTAATGGTCAAACTTCACTTTTTCCCTTCTAAAGAGGATATTTTCAAGGCCAGTTATAAAGTAAAATCATTTGATATCCCATACGAACATATCAGAATATTTGCTGACCTCTCTCCAGCAGCATTAAGCAGAAGACGTGAATTTGCTCAGATAACTCAAATCCTTAGGAAAGAGGGTCTTGTCTACAAATGGACTTTTCCAACAGGCTTGTTAGTCCAAAGAGACTTGATTTGGCACAAAATCAACTCCCCCAAAGAGGGGTCTTCTCTCCTGCTAAGCTGTCATATTAATATGAATTTGCCCACATGATAATGCTCAAATCTTTTTAAGGTTCCATTACGCACAGAAATAGTTAGCTGTATAAACTTACCTATAGTTAGTCTAGTTTTCACTAGTTTATTATAACTACAACAATTTCACCAAGCAAGAATACTAATATTATTGTAAAATATTTTGGCACTCCCTTGAAAGGTTTTTTTTTTCCTCTCTCTTTCTTACATTGTGTATTTTCTTTTTTATATATATCACAATGTGTATTATTAATAAGGTGATGTTAGTATCTCATTTACTTTTTTGCACCATAGGTTAGAATGCATCTTTTTCACTCCAATCTTGTCTGTTTCTGAGCCATTTTTAGTCAGCCGTTATTCTGTTGGGAAGCCTAGGTGTGTGTATGTGTGGTTGAGTTTGCAGTATGTGAGTATGGCAGCAAGATGTGTAACCCCTCTTCCTAGTTCTTGTACTAGGACAAAGGTTTAAATTCTCCTGGTAAGAGAAATACGTTATTTAGATTTAGTAAAAAATAAAAAGCTGATATTATATTTTTGCAGGAGACTTACTGGGCTCATTCCAAAATCTTGTATTTGGGTAATAATTTGTTTGGGTTGAAATATGTTTCCACTTTTAACAAAAAATTACGAGGTGTTGCAATTTTGTTTAAAAATAATTTATTTCCAGTAGAGGAAATTTCTATTTCAGATCCCCAATTTGTATTATTAATAAGGTGATGTTATTATCTCATTCACTTTTTTGCACCATAGGTTAGAATGCATATTTTTTACTTCAATCTTGAATTTTGTTTAGATGCCAGGTCTGTTGCGGAGCCATTTTACCAAATAATCCCACAAAGGCGGATGCCTCCCATTATGGTAGGCCTTTAATTTCTAAACAATGGCTTTTAGCCTTGCTCTTTTAGTCAGCCGTTATTCTGTTCGGCAGCCTAGGTGTGTGTATGTGTGGTTGAGTTTGCAGTATGTGAGTATAGCAGCAAGATGTGTTACCCCTCTTCCTAGTTCTTGTACTAGGACAAAGGTTTTGGGATTTGGTATGCTTGGGACCAGGTTGGTTGATCCCCATGCTACCATAATTGTAGCAGATTTGATTTCATTATATTCAATCATCTTCCTTTTTTATGTCATTAAACATTTTGAGCTTTACTGTAAACGGCTTAAATTCTCTTGGTAAGAGAAATACGTTATTTAGATTTTGTAAAAAATAAAAAGCTGATATTATATTTTTGCAGGAGACTCACTGGGCTCATTCCAAAATCCTGTATTTGGGTAATAATTTGTTTGGATCGAAATATGTTTCCACTTTTAACAAAAAATAACGAGGTGTTGCAATTTTGTTTAAAAATAATTTATTTCCAGTAGAGCAAATTTCTATTTCAGATCCCCAATTTGTATTATTAATAATGTGATGTTATTATCTCATTCACTTTTTTGCACCATAGGTTAGAATTCATCTTTTTCACTCAAATCTTCAATTTTTTGGGGATGCCAGGTCTGTTGCTGAGCCATTTTACCAAATAATCCCACAAAGGCGGATGCCTCCCATTATGGTAGGCCTTCCATTTATAAACAATGGCGTTTAGCCTTGCTTTTTTAGTCTGCCGTTATTCTGTTCGGCAGCCTAGATGTGCGTATGTGTGGTTGAGTTTGCAGTATGTGAGTATGGCAGCAAGATGTGTTACCGCTCTTCCTAGTTCTTGTACTAGGACAAAGGTTTTGGGGGTTGGTATGCTTGGGACCAGGTTGGTTGATCCCCATGCGATTACAATTGTGGCAAATTTGATTTCATTATATTCAATCATCATCCTTTTTTATGTCATTAAAAATGTTGAACTTTAACGTAAACGGCTTAAATTCTTCTGGTAAGAGAAATACGTTCTTTTGATTTTGTAAAAAACAAAAAGCTGATATTATGTTATTGCAGGAGACTCACTGGGCTCATTCCAAAATCCTGTATTTGGGTAATAATTTGTTTGGGTTGAAATATCTTTCCACTTTTAACAAAAAATTACGAGGTGTTGCAATTTTGTTTAAAAATAATTTATTTCCAGTAGAGGAATTTTCTATTTCAGATCCCCATGGACGTTATATTCTGTGGGGTGGAACAATGAATGGCCATAAAGTTACTTTGGTGAATGTATACGCCCCTAACAATAATCAGTTACATTTTTTTCAAACGTCTTTGGATTTCCATCAAAAAGTTTACTTATGATTCGTTGATTGTGGCAAGAGATTTTAATGTTATACCCAACTTTGAAAAAGATAGAAAATCTCCAAAAGCTTGTAAAAACATACATAGAATTCAAAATACTGCATTCAAATGTTCTAATTGGTTTAATAGTAACAATATATATGATGCATGGCGCGTGCGCAACCAAGGCCAAAGAGACTATACTTTTTATTCTGTTCACAAGGTATACTCTCGAATTGATCTGTTCTTGGTTGATATTAGTACTCTGAACAAAATTAATAAGATTGATATTGGTTCATTTGTATTTTCAGACCACTCTTGTATCTCTATGGAACTTAATTTCAATCTGTACAAAGTCAATCGTCCTCGTTGGAAACTGGATGATTACCTAATTAAAGAGGAATACAGGAAACAGTTTCTTAATGAAGAGTCGATCATTTTTTTAAAATTAAATGATGGCACAGTTTCCTCTAAGGGGGTCATTTGGAACTCCTATAAAGCCTTTATTAGAGGTGTGTTAATAAATCTAAGGTCACAAGTAACTAAACAAAGAGGAGAGTCCCTTAGAGAGCTCTATATTAGTTTGAATACATTGGAAATTATGCACAAAAAGGATCCTAGAGACTCAACTTTAGTGGAAATTAAAAGGATTCAGAATAAAATTAACAAAATCAACCAGTTTCTGTCAGATAGGATGATTTGGCGCATGCAACAAGTTTCTTATCACCAAGATAACTAAACAAGTAAACTGTTGGCGAATAAGATCAAACAGAAATCCCTGGGAAAACGAATTGACTATATATTAAGTAATGGCCATCCTACTACTTGCCCTAATGAGATTGCTAATTTGTTTGCAAATTATTATGATAATCTTTACAATTTATCCAATGATAAAGCTTTTTGTAAACATTCAACACTGCAAATCCAGACTTTTCTGTAGCAACTTAATCTTCCCGCAATTTCCTTAGCAGAGTTAGATGAATTGAACACTCCTATTTCAGCTCAGGAAGTTAGGGAGGCAATTATTCAGCTAAAACCTTATACCACCCCGGGTCCTGATGGATTTAGCAATTTATTTTTTAAAACTTTCTCTGCAAAATGATGTTGCCATCTTAAGGATATATTTAATGAAATCAAAACAGAAGGGGTCATCCCTCCAGAAATGGTCAATGCAAGTATAATTATGATTCCCAAACCTAAACAATTTTTGCTCTTGTTACAGACCTACAGTATATCATTATTAAATGTAGATGTTAAGCTGTGTGCTAAAATTTTATCTACGAGGCTTCAAAAAGTTATCGATAAATTGATAGTAACTGAACAGTTGGGTTTCATCCCTAGGCATTGCGTTTCGGACAATGTTAGAAAACTGTCTAACCTGATATGCTATTAAAAATCGGTAAATTCTCCCACCCTATTCCTTTCACTAGATGCTGAAAAAGCATTTGACAGGGTAGGGTGGGATTATATGAACCATACTTTAAGCAAGTTTGGTTTGGGAAATTTTGGATCCCACGCAATAGGGGCACTATATAAGACCCCATCGGCATCAGTATCAAGTTTTGGTTATCACTCTCGCACCTTTGGAATATCAAATGGAATTAGGCAAGGGTGTCCTCTCTCTCCCATCCTATTTGCTAAGTTGATAGAGCCGTTGGCAGTTGCCATAAGAACTTCTTTAGATATCCGTGGCATTCGGTTGGGTGAGAAGGAACAAAAAATATCCCTTTTTGCTGATGATATAGTGTTATCGATTACATCTCCTAGGGAATCCCTGAAATCCCTTAAGTTGTTGTTTAATGAGTATAGTGCAATCTCAAATTAAAAACTAAATTTACAAAAATCGGATTCTTTATCGATAAATGTATCTATAAATTCTAGAAGATATTTGAAGAATGTTTACCCATTTAATTGGGATTCTAATTCTTTTATGCATTTGGGAATCAAATTTGTAGAAAACTACAAGAATATGACCATAATCAACTATAAATCCCTTTATCTTAAAAGGTTAGACATTCTAAAAGGATGAAAGGGAGTAAAAGCATCTTTTAGTGGTAAAATTGCTATTATTAAAATGGCCCTTCTGCCTAGGTTTAATTACCTGGCAAGCTGTATACCTGTTAGAATTTCTTTATGTTGGGTTAAAAAATTTCAAACTATTAGCAACAAGTTTATTCATTCCTCAAAACATATCAGACTCAAAAGATCAACTCTATCTAGAGAATTCCCTCAGGGAGGATTGTCCTAACTCCTGTTGCAACCTTTGCATAATGCCAATATGTTGGCACATGTATTAAAATGGTTGAATCCAAGTGGGTCCCATGTCTGGTACCAAATTGAGAAAGCTTTGGTGCCTTGCAGGGACCTCAGACTGTTTATTTTTTTGGGGCATCCAAAGGTTTTGAAGGTGGTTCTCAGCTAGTTAAGAACATTTATAATACGTGGAGATTTATTAATAGTGTGTTAATTCAAGAACTCCCAGTACTTACTTTTCAAAACCCTCATTTGAGCTCTGAGGCAGATCAAGTAGGACTATATACAAAAGATCTTTACTTTGAGGGACGTTTGCTTTCTTCAGACCAATTATTGACTAGCCATGGGCTTCCCTTGAATTGTTGGTTAAGGGTTAAACTCCCAACTTCTTCCACTAAGCAATATTGAGGGTGGTTTAACGTCCTTGGAACAACTTATTAAATCTCATAACAGTTTCCATTTACTAGCTAAATGCCACAATATTTTAAGGAAGCCCCTGGCGCTCAATAAAACATCTGGCATGGAAATCTGGGAAAGGGACCTCTGTGTCTCCTTTCCTTGGGAGACATGGGAATCCTCACTTTATGTGACTAACAGGTTTGTTAACTATCCGTCGGATAGGGAGCTCCATATTAAGGGCCTCATTAAATTATCCCTCGTAGTTCTCTCTGTCCTCGCAAAAGACAGTTTATTTGCTGTTTGCGAGGACCGAATCCCTCGCAGCCTGCTTTGCGAGATGACTCCGAAATGGCCGAGAATAGGCTCCGAGAGAGCTACGGAGTCACACGCAGCCTTAAATCTATAAGGTGAATCTCGCACCTCGGACGAATCCCTACGGGCACAAAAAGTGCCAGCAAGGGCTCCTAAAGCCTCTACGTGCTGCATCGGAGCGGCACGAGAAAGCCGTGTGAGGCTCCCCCCTGCTCCCTATACACATCCCCATGCTGCAGGGGTCCCTATAGGGACCCCTGCAGCCCCCCCCTACATTAACCCCTTGCCGTGGGGGTCCCCAATCGGCATAGATCAGGCCCCCGCTGCATTTAAAAATGTTAAATTCCCAGCTGCGGCTCCTTAAAGGGCCTGCGGCACACTATTAACAATCCCGGCCGCTGCAAATAAAATTAACCCTCCTCTATGCTGGGGGTCACCATCGGGACCCCCGAAGTGTCCCCACATTTACCCCTTGCAGCGGGGGTTCTCGATCTGCATAGATCAGGCCCCGCTGCATTTAAAACTTTTAAATTCCCTGCCACGGCTCCTTAAAGGGCCCGCGGCACACTATTAACAATCCCGGCCGCGGCACCTAAAATTAACCCCCCTCTATGCTGGGAGTCCCCATCGGGACCACTGAAGTGTCCCAACATTAACCCCTTGCTGCAGGGGTCCATAGGGACCCCCGCAGCCCCCCCACATTAACCCCTTGCAGGGAGGTCCCCAATCAGCACAGATCGTGACCCCGCTGCATTTCCATTTTTACATTTCCCGCCTTGCAGGTCCTTAAAGGACCGTAAAGGTATTAACCCCAGGCAACTAAAATTAACCCCATAACTCATGGGGGTCAAGACAGACCCCCATAAGCCAATAATTAACCCCATAACTTATGGGGGTCAATACAGACTCCCATAAGCCAATAATTAACCCTATAACTCATGGGGGTCAATACAGACCCCCATAAAGCCAATAATTAACCCCATAACTCATGGGGTTCAATATAGACCCCCATAAGCCAATAATTAACCCCATAACTCATGGGGGTCAATACAGACCCCCATAAGCCAATCATTAACCCCATAACTCATGTGGGTCAATACAGACTCCCATAAGCCAATAATTAACCCTATAACTCGTGGGGGTCAATACAGACCCCCATAAGGCCAATAATTAACCCCATAACTCATGGGGTTCAATATAGACCCCCATAAGCCAATAATTAACCCCATAACTCATGGGAGTCAATACAGACCCTCATAAGGCCAATAATTAACCCCATAACTCATGGGGGTTAATACAGACCCTCATAAGCTAATAATCAACCCTGTCACTCTTGGGGGTCAATACAGACCCCCATAAGCCAATAATTAACCCTATAACTCATGGGGGTCAATACAGACCCCATAAAGCTAATAATTAACCCCATAACTCATGGGGGTCAATACAGACCCCCCATAAGTCAATAATTAACCCTGTCACTCATGGGGGTCAATACAGACCCCCATAAGGTCAATAATTAACCCTGTCACTCATGGGGGTCAATACAGACCGCCATAAGGCCAATAATTAACCTCATAACTCATGGGGCTCAATACAGACCCCCATAAGCCAATAATCAACCTCATCACTTATGGGGGTCAATACAGACACCCATAAAGCCAATAATTAACCCCATAACTCATGGGGGTCAATACAGACCCCCATAAGTCAATAATTAACCCTGTCACTCATGGGGGTCAATACAGACCCCCATAAGGTCAATAATTAACCCTGTCACTCATGGGGGTCAATACAGACCCCCATAAGGTCAATAATTAACCCTGTCACTCATGGGGGTCAATACAAACTGCCATAAGGCCAATAATTAACCTCATAACTCATGGGGCTCAATACAGACCCCATAAGCACTTAATTAACCCTATAACTCATGGGGGTCAATACAGACCCCCATAAAGCCAATAATTAACCCCATAACTCATGGGGGTCAATACAGACCCCCATAGGTCAATAATTAACCCTGTCACTCATGGGGGTCAATACAGACCCCCATAAGGTCAATAATTAACCCTGTCACTCATGGGGGTCAATACAAACTGCCATAAGGCCAATAATTAACGCTATAACTCATGGGGGTCAATACGGACCCCCAAAAAGCCAATAATTAACCCCATCACTTATGGGGGTCAATACAGACCCCCATAAGCCAATAATTAACCCTATAACTCATGGGGGTCAATACAGACCCCCATAAAGCCAATAATTAACCCCATAACTCATGGGGGTCAATACAGACCCCCATAAGCCAATAATTAACCCTATAACTCATGGGGGTCAATACAGACCCCCATAAAGCCAATAATTAACCCCATAACTCATGGGGGTCAATACAGACCCCCATAAGCCAATAATTAACCCTATAACTCATAGGGGTCAATACAGACCCCCATAAGCCTCTATTTAACCCCATCAGTCCCATAAGGATATAGTATGACTTTTATGGGCCTGTTAAAACCCTAACATAAACCACATAAGTGCCATGACGGTCCTCAAGGACCATCATGACACTAACTACAAACACTACACTATAACCCCCAATAAAACATTACATCTAAACTAACCCCCCTCTACACTAATCTATTAACACTTACTCTACCTACCTACACTACCTACCCCCTAATAAACCCCTCCCACCACTCTAATTACAAAAAATAAGAAAAACTACCTTACAGAAAATAAAAAAAACTAATTTACAAAAAATAAAAAACCTACCTTACAGAAAATAAAAAGCCTACGTCACAAAAAAAACCTACCTTACAGAAAATAAAAAACCTAAGCCACAAAAAATAAAAAAAATCTACATTACAGAAAAGAAAAAGATACATTGCAATCCCCCCCCCCCCCCCACTACAGAAAAAAAATTACACACCTGAAAAGGAAAGACATACACAATACAATACATACATACAATACAATACATGCAATACATTACAATACATACAGTCAATCACAATGGGATACACCCCCACGGAGTGATTGTCCGAAGACAAATGCGCCTTCTCATTGGCTGTAATACTGACTGACATTGACAACAGCCATTGTGATTGGCTGAAGGCATCTGCACCTTGTGATTGGTTTAAATAAAGATTGACAGGTGCGTTAGCCAATCAGGGTGGGATTTTAGGTGTATCCCATCCTGATTGGCTCACACATTGACACTTTCTGATTGGCTGAAATTTGATAGACAGCTTTTTCAGCCAATAAGAAGCTGCCATTGCTAATTTCCTTCCGGAAAAGGCTCCGGGGGGCTCATTAGCGTCGGGGAGGTCTGCGAGTGTAGACCTCCGTTAGTTTTTTTATTTGTATTTTTTA
This sequence comes from Discoglossus pictus, assembly GCA_027410445.1. Taxonomy (NCBI): domain Eukaryota; kingdom Metazoa; phylum Chordata; class Amphibia; order Anura; family Alytidae; genus Discoglossus; species Discoglossus pictus. The sequence goes on from CM050164.1 coordinate 203,278,463, forward strand.
GAGCGCGGATGGTTCCAGGGCCCCGCCAGGGCTGAAGAGGAGGAGGCCGGGGACATTGCGGGGAGGTAAGTTGAATGTATATTTATATGTTTATATTTTAATTTTATTTTATTTTGTGTGCCACCCCAACTTAGATTAAATTTATAGAGCCATGGAAAACACCTGACTTCCTACTTGCAGATATATCATCTCAGCACTAGGGATCAGCCAACATACTAGTCTTTCACCTCAGATCCCTCCCCTCTCCCTCTAAAATAAAACTCTTTCTATCTTTCACTTGCTTCCTGACCCTTGCTATTCCTTATTTGTTACTCTTCCCCAGTTCTGCCCTTTAATACCCTTTAGATTGTAAGTAGCGAGTTTCTAGTCTTGTAGGGTGCTTTGGGATAAAGCACTTTCTGCTAAGATTCTAAGCTCAAAACAGGGCCCTTCAACTTTTGAATTTGTTAAACGTGTATTTCCCCTTTTCTTATCCCCTGTACAGCGCTACGGAATATGTTGGCGCGATACAAATAAAAGATAATAATAATAATATGTTGTAGTAATGTAATGTGTTTTTTTTTTAACAGGGGCCGCGCTGGAGAATATATTTTTTATTTTATTGGTATTGTATGTATTGTAATGTATTGTATGTAATGTATAATATGTATTGTATTGTATGTAATGTAATGTATTGTAATGTATTGTATATGTCTTAACTTTTCAGGTGTGTAATTTTTTTTTTTTTTATGTAGGGGTGGGGTTGTAATGTATTTTTTTATTTTCTGTAATGTAGATGTTTTAGTCTGTATTGACCCCCAAGAGTAATGGGGTTAATTAAGTGCTTGTGGGGGTCTGTATTGACCCCCATGAGGTATGGGGTTAATTATTGGCCTTATGGGGTTCTGTATTGACCCCCATGAGTTATAGGGTTAATTATTGGCTTTATGGGGTCTGTATTGACCCCCATGAGTTATGAAGTTAATTAAGTGCTTATGGGGGTCTGTATTGACCCCCATGAGTTATAGGGTTAATTATTGGCTTATGGGGGTCTGTATTGACCTCATGGGTTATGGGGTTAATTATTGGCTTATGGGGGTCTGTATTGACCCCCATGAGTTATAGGGTTAATTATTGGCTTATGGGGGTCTGTATTGACTGGGTGTTGTTGGTTAGTTGAAAGGAAAGTTCATTGTGAATGTTTTGACATTGTATGCATGAAATGGTTGGCTAACTCTTCAGCTGTGAGAGATTAAGGGATGGGAGGAGGTGATGGGCGGAGGAGAGTATTGAAAGTGGTGTACAGACGCTTGGGGTTAGAGGACAGAGTTGATATTAGTGATGTGAAGTAGTGTTGTTTGGCAAGGTTGAGGGTGGAGGAATAGGAGCATAACATAAATTTGTAGTGGAGGAAGTCTGCTGAAGTGTGTGATTTCCTCCATAGTCGTTCAGCAGTGCGGGAGCACCTCTGGATGTATTGTGTTTGTGTCATGTGTTATGGTTGTGGATGAGAGCGAGGGAGTCTGCATTTGGTTATAGGGGCCAGAGTGTTGTAGTGTGAGATGGCAGTGGCAGTCGAGGCTGGTGATGGGGCTTAGAAGGGGTTGGATAATAGTGGAGAGCTTTGCAGAGTCAAGTGCTAGCAGGTTTCTGTTTGTGATGGTGGCAGGGGTTGAAGAGGGTTGGTGAGAGGAAGATGTGGTGAAGTTGAAGGTAAGGAAGTGATGGTCAGATAGAGGTAGTGGGTGGATGACTGGATAGGAGGTTGTGCTGAGATTGGTGAAGATAAGGTAAAGAGAATGTCCAGCATGATGTGTTGAAGAATCTGTTAGTTGTGAGAGGCCAGGGGAAGAGGTGAGTGCAGGGGTTATGAGGTGAAATGTACAGCGAGTGAAAAGCAATACACCCACACAACCACCTTCTTTGTTCCCAGGTCTATATGTGTGGCTGAGGTTAAAAGTACCATGAGAGAGTGCTGCAGGGGAGATAGTGTCTGAGGAAGAGAGCCAGGTTTCAGTGAGATTCAGTCGATTGAGGGAGTTGGTAATGAATACGCCATGAAAAGTACATCCATGTGAGAGCTAAAAAACTCTTTGACTATTTATACACAGACACTAATTGCAATTTAAAAAGCCACAGGTGTGGAAAATTAACCTTTAATTGCCATTTTAACCTGTGTGTGTCACCTTGTGTGTCTGTAACAAGGCCAAACATTCAAGGATATGTAAACTTTTAATCATGGCCATTTGGGTGATTTTTGTTACCATGATTTAAAGAGTAGCCAAACAAATATGTGATAATAAATTACTTCATATGATCACTATCCTTCAATAAAAGATTTGTCTGATGAGTCATATTTTCTAAATAAATGCCAACATTTCACAATTTCTGCCAGGTTATGGAAACTTTTGAGCACAACTGTAGATGCACAGGCGCTTGTGAACCCAGGTGCAGCTATGGAATTTATGCCTAGGGGTACCATATGTGTAAATCTGGTATCTTGGTTCTCATCCTTAATCCGTTCCAGACGGCAGTATGAGTTCCAAACAGGTTGATTTCCCATAGAAAACTGATGATCTTCTTTATGGATACAAAAGCTTAAAACTAAACAGGCATAAAGAAAAACAATAATTACATTAGATAACATAGACTTTAACTTCACTTTAACTGTACTGAGAGGACATGAGGGCCCAATGAGATGCTGGCAATGTAGAGAAGGAGAAGGAGAAGAGAGGTTATTGCTTGGAACTTTGGTTCTTATAAGCACATGCTGCACATTGAATCTTCCAGACACAGGATTCACATTAGCTTCTACGGTCACAGGCTGCACATTGGCTCTTACAGACAAAGAATGCCCATTATCTCTTACAGACACAGGATGCACATTAGGTCTTAAAGGCACAGGATGCACATTAGCTCTTACAGGCACAGGCTGCATATTAGCTCTTGCCAACACAGGCTGCACATTAGCTCTTACAGAAAACAGGCTACACATTAGCTCAAACAGGCAAAGGATGAACATTGGCTCTTACAGACACAGGCTGCACGTTAGCTCTTACAGACACAGTGTACACATTAGCTCTAACAAACAAAGGATGCACATTGGCTCTTACAGACACAAGATGCGCATTACCTCTTACAGACACAGTGTACACAGTAGCTCTCCAATTAGTCATTGATATGTCCATTTTTCTGCACTATATAGAGCATATACGTTTTGCTCAATATCTTTAAAAAGTTTAGTCTGACGTCATCACACAGCGACACCCCAACTACAGGTAAGCCCAAACGCACGCGTTTCTTTGACACTTTCTCAATGGGCAGTCATATTGGGATCCACACTACTGATACTATTTAAACACTTTGGCGCTTTGGCGCCTCCTTGTGGACCTATCCTAAATCAGCACACTTAGTCGGAGGCGTCAAAGGCTAAAATATAAGCAAAGGATGGGCATTAGCAATTAACAAACACCTACCTTTATTCCAATAAATATCTCCATTGAAACTAGCAATTGGTTAAGTATACAGTTTATCATCACATAGCAGTATAGCCTAAGCTCTCTTAAAGTATCTACACAGGAGTTACCCTCATATAGACCTATATAAATCGTTGATCCTGAATGAAAGGTACAAAGATATATATGATCCACTATGATAATAAATAGTTATTACATAGTGCTTACCTTGATATTTATAGCACCCTATGGGATTGAATATTTCAGCAGTCACTTGTACAGTGCTAACCTAGATCTTTATAACACCCTCTAAAAAAAAAAATACAAGCTGTCATTATTACACTATGTTAAGATTAATATTTATAGCATCCTATATAGTAGATTCAATAATCTTTATTACATCCTATATAAAGGTTTCAATCAAACTTTATTACACTATACTAACCTTGATACCTATGGCTATTTATCTGAAGGAACTTTGCAGTACCATATTATAAAGTTCAGATCTAATGTATATTTAATAAGCAACTGCATATACAATTAACCACCATAAAGAGTACAAACCTCTTAATATAATTTATATCAGGCACACAATTTGCAACAATGACTGAAATGACAAGTCTGATTAAATATAATGCGGTACAACTAAAGTATAAAAATCCACACAACCCCAATAGTTATATACAATATATACATATGCAATTACTTAAATTTAGCTTTTTCAATGTCTCCGCCTCTTATACCTAGTGAATGTTTTGGAGTCCCCAGCATCTAAATTCAGGTTTTGAGTCATGTTGATTAAGGTAGTGTTTGGCTACCATTGACATTTGTTTACCTTTAGCCTGATCCATGGCCGCATTGTTAATATTGGAGATATGTTCTATTTTAACCCACAAGTGCATCCAATACAGCAGATCAATCTTTCAGTGCTACAAGTAAAGAACTGATTAATGCACTGTTGTTTTTCTGATCTGTCTTGCATTACTTTGACATTATTCATTAATGGACAGCACTTGCAATGGCCGCATTTATGTGTGCCACTTAATTGACACAAATTTGTGTGTTTATTGTTTCTGCTAAAGTGACTGCTCACTAATATATCATTAAGATTTTGTGCCCTACTCCAACTGGCTTGGATCCTTTCACCAATTACTTCATTCAAAATCCCATCTGTCTTGAGAATATACACATGTTTGTTCATAATTGATACAATCTGTTTCCATTGTTTACAAAAGGTTCTGATGAATCCCACTTCATCTTTTTGTTATTTCATAGTCTTAGAGAATAACAGAGAATCTCTAGATGTATGTAAAGCTCTATGAAATTAGATCTTAGTGCTTCTGTTACTATAGCTTCTAAGATTTAGTCTGCTCCTTGGCTCTTTTGCTCATATCTTAAAATTATCTACATCAGAGCAGTTTCTGAGCAATCTTAAAAATTCTCCAGTTGGTATTGCTTTTTTAGTACTTGGAGAATGGGAACTTTCAAAATGTAATATACTATTGGTGGCTGTAGATTTACGATACAAATCTGTTTGAATGTTGCGTACCAAAACTTTACCTATTGTAATGTCCAAAAAGTCCACAGCCTGTTGATCAATATGAGTGAGTTTGAGATTCAAATCATTTTGATTTAATTTCATAATAAAGTCCAGAAGCAATTGTTTATTACTGTCCCACAAAATGAAAATGTCATCGATATAACAAAGCCATAGGGTTATGTGTTGGTTATAGCAGGTCATAGAGTCTATAAAAACTCTTTCTTGCTCCCACCACCCTAAGTATATGTTTACATAGGTGAGGGCACATGCAACACACATTCCAGTGCCCAACATCTGAAGGTAGAAAGGACCATCGAAAGCAAAATAATTGTGCTTGAGCACAAATTTGAGTAATTCTAGAATAAATAGATGCTTGTCCTGGTTGATATTAGACTCCATATTCAGATAATATCTGATTGCATTAATACCTTTTTGGTGATCAATTGAAGTATACAAAGCTTCAACATCTATTGTCGCTAGCAGTGTGGATTCTTCCAATACTAAACCGTCTAGTTTTTCCAAAATATCTGTAGTGTCATGAATGTATGATGGTGAATTCTCTACAATTGATCTAAGACGGTTGTCTAAAAAATTGCTAGCTTGTTCACACAAACTCAGGTTACCAGGCACTATAGGTCTTCCCAGAAGATTAAGTATGTTTGTATGCACCTTCGGTAAAAGCCACAAAGTAGACACTTTTGGTTTATCAGCTTCCAAAAATGTAACCTCCTTAGTAGTAATAACATACTCCTCTTGGGCTCTAGAGATTAATCTCTTGTAATCCTCCAAAAAGTCTATGTTCTTATTATATGGTAATATGGACCTGACCCCCCCCTTACATTGACTCTACCTCCTAGTATAGATGCTTCCCCTTCACTCCAGGTTGACCCCTATATATCCCAACCAATAAAATACTTTAAGAACCCCCCAGGCAACTAAAATTAACCCTAGCCTCTAATTAACCCCCTCAGTCCCATTAGTCCAATAGCGGTCTATATAGACCCCTATAGGACACTATTAACCCCTAGAATAACACTATAAGTGCCATGAGAGTCCTCCAGGAACCTCATGACACCAAGTCTAAACACTACACTATTAACACCCCCTCTACCCTTTTAACCCCCCCCCTCTACACTATTAGGCCCCCCCCTACACTATTAACCCATACACTAACACCCTAATGAAATCCCTGTTATACCACTAATTACCCCCCAAAAATCCTAAATTACTGGGGGAAAAATACACTACAGAAAAAACAAAACCCTATATTACACAAAATAAAAAACATAAATTTACTGGAAATAAAAAAAAACTAGAATTACACAAAATAAAAAAGACATTACATCAATTTAAAAAGAATATATTCCAGTTTAATAAAACCATACATTACATACACTAAAAACCCTCTAATTACACCTAAAACAACATCCTTTCCTAAACCTATAATAGGGTAAATAAGCCCACTTACCTTGACCAAATGCAACAACGGTTTTCTGGCCTTCGTCCCTAGCATAAGGGCCCATCCTTCATTGCCGCAGGTTCGGCCCCCCTAGGAAGAAAATGAAACATTAAAGTTAATAAATAAACACAACATATAATCAATATCTTCCTCTCCTTCCCTATCTCTCTCCTTTTCTATCTTTCTCCTTCCTCCCTATCTCTCTCCCTCCCTATCTCTCTCCCTATCCCTCTCTCCCCCCTCTCCCTCTCCCTATATTTCACTTTTCCTATCCCCCCATCCCTCTCCCTATCACTTTCTCCCTTCCTAACTCTCTCCCTCCCTATCTTTCTCCTTCCTCCCTAACTTTCTCCCTAAACCCTCTCTCCCTATCCCCCATCCCTCTCCCTAGATCCCTCTTTCCCTACCCCCCCAGTCCCTCTCCCTCCCTACCCTCTCTCTCCTTCCCTATCTCTCTCCCTATCCCTTTCTCCCTATCTCCCCCTATCTCTCTCTGTATATCACTCTTTCCCTAAGCCCGTCCCTCTCCCTATCTCCCACTCCTTAACTCTTTCCCTCCCTACCTCTCTCCCTCCCTAACACTCTCCCTCCCTATCTCTCTCCCTATCCCTCTCTGTCCATTCCACCGCCATCTCTCTGTATATCCCTCTTTCCCTAAACCCCGCCCCTCTCCCTATCTCCCTCTCCCTCCCTCTTTCTCTCCCTCCATCCCTTTATCTCTCTCGATCCCTCTCCCTATCTCTCTCTCCCTCTCCCTCCCTATCTCTCTCTCCCTATCTCTCTCTCCCCCTATCTCCCCCATCTCTCTCCCTAATCCTCTCTACCTATCTCCCACCTATCCCTCTCCCTATATACCTCTTTCCTGATCCCCCCACACATCTCCCAATCTCTCTCTCTCCCTCCCTAACTCTCTTCCTCCCTATCTTTCTCCTCCCTACCCATCTCTCACTCCCTATCTCCCACCTTTCCCTCTCCCTATATCCCTCTTTCCCTATCTCCCCATCCCTCTCCCTATCTCTCTCTCCCTCCCTATCTCTCTCCCTCCCTATCTCTCTCCTCCCTACCTACCTCTCTCCCTATCCCACTCTCCCTATCTCCCCCCACCTGTCTCTGTATATCCCTCTTTCCCTATCCCCCATCCCTCTCCCTATCTCCCTCTCCCTCCCTAACTCTCTCCCTCTCTACCTCTCTCACTCCCTACCTCTCTCCTGCCCTCTCTCCCTCCCTACCTCTCCCCCTCTTTCCATCCATATCCCTCTCTCCCTCCATCCCTCTATCTCTCTCCATCCCTCTTCCTATCTCTCTGTCCCTCCCCCTCCCTAATTCTCTCTCTATCCCTCTCACTATCTCTCTCTCCATCCCTATCTCTCACTCTCCCTTTCCTCCATATCTTTCTCCCCCTCCCTATCTCTCTCCCTATCCCTTTTCCCTATCTCCCTCTATCCCTCTCCCTATCTCTCTCCTCCTCTCTCCCTCCCTCTATACTTCTCCTTATATCTCTCGATCTCCCTCACCCTCTCTATATCTCGCCCACCCTATCCCTCTCTCTCCTTCTCTATCATTGGTTGTCTAGCTCTTTATCTATGCCTTTCTCTCTCCCTATCTACCCGCTCTCTCCCCTTCCCTCTATCCCTGCCTATCTCTCCCTTTCTCTCTTTCTATCTCCTTCTCTATCACTCTCTCTTTAGCTCTCTATCTATGCCTCTCTCCCTTCTATTTCTCTCTCTCTATCCCTCGCTCTCTCTGTCCCTCTCTCTCTCTCTGTTCCTCTATATCCCTCTCTCTCTCCCACTCTCTCTCTCTATTTAACTCTCTCTCTATCCCTCATTCTCTCTTTCCCCCTCCTCTCTCCCTCTCTCTCTCTCTCTCCTCTCTCTCTCCCCCTCCTCTCTCTCTCTCTCTCTCTCGCTCCCCTCTTCTTTCTCTCTCTTTCTCCCGATCCTCTCTCTCTCCCTCTCCCCTCCGCTCTGTCTCTCCCCCTCCTCTCTCTCTCTCTCTCCCCCCCTCTCTCTTTCGTCCCTCCTCCCTCTACCCTCCTCTCTCTCCCACTCTCTCACTCTATTTAACTCTCTCTCTATCCCTCATTCTCTCTTTCCCCCTCCTCTCTTTCTCTCTCTCTCTCTCTCTCTCTCTCTCTTACTCCCCTCTTCTTTCTCTCTCTTTCTCCCGATCCTCTCTCTCTCCCTCTCCCCTCCGCTCTGTCTCTCCCCCTCCTCTCTCTCTATCCCCCCTCTCTCCCTCCTCTTTCTCCCCCTCCTCTCTCTCTCTCCCCTCCTCTCTCTCTCTCCCCCTCCTCTCTCTCTCTATCTCCCCCTCCTCTCTCACTCCACTTTCCTCTCTCTCTCCCCATTCCTCTCTCTCTCTCTCTCTCTCGCTCCCCGCTTCTTTCTCTCTCTTTCTCCCGATCCTCTCTCTCTCCCTCTCCCCTTTGCTCTGTCTCTCTCCCTCCTCTCTGTCTATCCCCCCTCTCTCCCTCCTCTTTCTCCCCCTCCTCTCTCTCTCTCCCCCTCCTCTCTCTCTCCCCCTCCTCTCTCTCTATCTCCCCCTCTTCTCTCTCACTCCCCCTTCCTCACTCTCTCTCCATTCCTCTCTCTCTCTCTCCCCCCCTCCTCTCTCGCTATCTCCCCCCTCTTCTCTCTCTCTCCCCCTTCCTCTCTATCTCCCACCTCGCACTCTCTCCCCCTCCTCTCTCTCTTTCCCCCTCTTCTCTCTCTCTCCCCCTTCCTCTCTCTTCTTCCCTCTATTTCTGCCTATCTCTCCATTTCTCTCTCTCTCTCTATCTCCTTCTCTATAACTCTCTCTCTATCTATGCCTCTCTCCCTTCTATTTCTCTCTCTCTATCCCTCGCTCTCTCTATCCCTCTCTCTCTCTCTCTCTCCCCCTCGTCACTCTCGCCCCCTCCTCTCTCTCTCTCCCCCCTCTCTCTTTCGCCCCTCCTCTCTCTACCCTCCTCTCTCTCCCACTCTCTCTCTCTATTTAACTCTCTCTCTATCCCTCATTCTCTCTTTCCCCCTCCTCTCTCTCTCTCTCTCTCTCTCTCTCTCGCTCCCCTCTTCTTTCTCTCTCTTTCTCCCGATCCTCTCCCTCTCCCCTCCGCTCTGTCTCTCCCCCTCCTCCCTCTCTATTCCCCCTCTCTCCCTCCTCTTTCTCCCCCTCCTCTCTCTCTCTCTCCCCCTCCTCTCTCTCCCCCTCCTCTCTCTCTATCTCCCCCTCTTCTCTCTCACTCCCCCTTCCTCTCTCTCTCCCCATTCCTCTCTCTCTCTCTCCCCCTCCTCTCTCTCTATCTCCCCCCTCTTCTCTCTCTCTCCCCCTTCCTCTCTGTCTATCTCCCACCTCGCACTCTCTCCCCCTCCTCTCTCTCTTTCCCCCTCCTCTCTCTCTCTATCCCCCCTCCATCTCTCTCTCCCTCCTCTCTCGTTCTCTCTCTCTCTCCCTCCTCTCTCTCTACTCCTCTCCTCTCTGTCTCACCCCCTCCTCTCTCTCTCTCCCTCCTTTCTCTCTATATCTCCTCTCCTCCCGCTATCTCCCCCTCCTCTCTCTCTCTCCCTCTCCTCTCTCTCTCAACCTCCTCTCTCTCTTTCTCTCCCCCTCCTCCCTCTCCCCCTACTCTCTCTCTCTTTCCCTCTCCTTTCTCTATCTCCCCCTCGTCTCTCTCTCACCCTCTCCTCTCTCTCCCTCCTCTCTCTCGTCTCTCTCTCTCTCCCCCTCCTCTTCCTCTCTCTCCCCTCCTCTCTCTCCCCTACTCTCTCTCTATCTCTCCTATCTCAATCTCACCCCCCACTCTCTCTCTCTCCCTCTATCTCTCCACCTCCTCTCCCTCTCCGGCTCCTTCCTCTCCCTATGCTTTCTCTACCCCTTTTCTCTCTCCCCCCTCTCCCTCCCTCCTCTCCCTCTATCTCCCACCTCTCATTCTCTCCCCCTCCTCTCTCTCTCTATCCCCCCTCTATCTCTCTCTCTCTCCCTCCTCTCTCGCACTCTCCCCCTCCTCTCTCTCTATCCCCCCTCTCTCGCTCTCTCTCCACTCCTCTCTCTCTCCCTATCTCCTCTCTCCCCCCCCCTCCTCTCTCTCTATCTCCCCCTCCTCCTCTCTCTCTCCAGCTCCTCCCTCTCCCCCTGCTCTTTCTCCCCCTCTTCTCTCTCCCCTCCTCTCCTTCTATCTCCCACCTCTCATTCTCTCCCCCTCCTCTCTCTCTATCCCCCCTCTATCTCTCTCTCTCTCTCTCGC